>JAXGGA010005315.1:40000-79432 GCA_038373865.1 Uloborus plumipes | reverse complement strand
CATCTACCATTTTAAATAAATTTTCCAGAGCTCTTAGAAAAAAGATCAAAAATGCCGAATTTTACTTATCGGCGGAGCAAAAAAATGGCTATATCTCGAGAATAAAATTTTTTCGAGAAAAAAATATTCAAACAGTTGGAGGTACAGAGTATGGGCATTACATCCAAATTTGATCAAAGTCAAAAATGTTGCAGCACGGCCCATTTGTTGATTTTATATGGAATGACCCAGTAATAAAGTGTAAAACTTGCTAATTTTACAATTAAAGTTGCTACTTTTACAATACTGAACTGTAAAATTGCTAATTTAACAGTTTATTACCGTGCATTTTACAGTTTTAAATTGGATCCTCTGCTGCCAGTAAACTGTAGAACTGCTAACTTTACAATAAAAAACTGTAAAATTCCTAGTTTTACAGTTTTAACAGTGCATTTTACAGTTTTAAATTGGAACCTCGGCTGCCAGTACTGTACTGTAAAAACAACTATTAATTTTTTGCAGTATAGGGGAAGACCGCCGAAATTGGACTCCCTAAGAACAGGAGGGCCTGTGTCGCTCAATGTGAAGCAAAACAAAAATACAAGTAAGACATCGTAAGCTAAGTTTAATCAGAAACCACCCTAAGAGCTTATATTTTCTAAAAATATAACATTATTTTTTAAAAAAAATATCTTACAAAAAGTTGCAAAAGTCCAATTTAGGAATATGTGCGCCTTTATTGAACTGTGCGCTTCCTAAATTGGACCATAACAGGAAATCATAGAATAATTTATATTTGAACTACACAGCTTTTTCCAACGATTTGCAATAGAATTTCTTTTGCTTCGGCCTCACTTAGGCAGCATTGATAAACCCACCGACGGCATTTCATGCACTTAATGATGTTTTGCACTTCATCTCTATGACAAATAGTGCAATAAAAAATTTTTTGTGCAGTTTCTTGCTTCTTCTTGTGTGACTTTTTCTGTTCTATGCTTCTTTCATACGGCGTTACAATGATTGCTAAGATAGCCTTCCTTTTTGTTCCTTATATTTTTTTAGGCAAAGGTGATATGTGAGCCGGCTTTACAAAATCATAGTTAGAGTTGACAATCATGTCTTGATGAGAACTATCCGCTGATTCTACAGTACTTGTAAATCGTAGCTAGTTATTGTATATGGTGTACAACTTACACCGAACATGTAACCTGTTCACTTTGAGTAGTTTTATCTGGACTACTTACCTCTAACTCTGCTAAAGCCAAGACTATGTCATTAAACACAGGTCAATTAACAGGCCAAGCTTCTGTTCTTTAGAATCAACTCACAGCATTTGCCATGGCCTTGATTGCGGTTTGCCCATAAGTTACCAAACAAATCTATGCGATATTGGATGTTCTCGTATCCATGTATCACACGATGGATAGAAATATGTAGACAGAGACTGAATAAAGACCGCGTCTACGTGCATGTTGTGCTTAAAGAGAAAACATTATTATATCGTTTTCGTTAGACTAGTTTATTGTATGTATGTTCTTTATGTAAATACTTTGCCTATTCATTAATAGAAAGACATTCTTTTTACATTGCTTAGCATAATGATGAAATGTTGTATCAATTGTGTGAATTATCGTTTGTGAATCTAGTTTTTTTTAACACTTTCAGGTCTGAGCCTTTTCGACCGCGCATGGGGGTTTTTGTCGCTTTTCGTGATTTTTTAAAAAATACTTGGAAAAAGTTAATGTTGGTAATTTTAATTTTATTAAAAACTTCAAAATGTTTTTTTTTCATGATGAAATACCTATTTGAGTGAAACAACAATTAATATTTAGTAAGAAATTGTAGAAAAATGCATGTTTGGAACTTGAAAAAAAAGTTCCGCAAAGGAAACTATCATTTTTGACCATTAAAATATACACAAATTTAATTAAAAACTAACCCAAATCTTGAACAAATATTTTTAAAAAGATTTAATTTTCAATTACACATTATTTTGCAAAATTTGCTTTGGTGTGGTACATTTCAAAACACGGATTTGCACAAAGAGCAATACCACATGGTTCGCAATAAGTTCGTATAAGCCTCGATTCTATAGCGTCTCCTGCAGTTAATTCTGATTAGTGGTGCCATCTATATTTTTTTAAGAAAGTAAAAGGTCCATAGATAATATCTAAAGAGGATTGAAACGAAAAAAGCCGTATTTTCATAGCTACAGTAAATCAATTTTGACCCCGAGCTGAGCTCGGGCTTAGTCATATTCAACAAAAACGGCACCCCGAGCTGAGCTCGGGCTTAGACCGGAAAGTGTTAACAAGCACATTGCTCACCAGGAGATGCTTTTACGATAATCTCATACATGGAACGTAATCTCTTGAAAATAAGCATGGGGAGGGGGGAGGAGGCTAGCAATTCTGTTGCACTCATGCAAAAAACAGCCAGTGTGAATCTATCACGTTAACAACTCATTACTGCTCCAACCTGATTTTACCTTTATTCGTCAATATATTTTGGGGCTTTTTGACAGTGAAAAGACTGACTTCATCTACATTGAATATTTTAGAAGCATATAAATTGTTTCTTTTTAAAATCGTTTCTGACTTATCGAAGAATTTCATATTTTTCTCTCGGTTAACCAGCATAAATTTTATTTAAGTTAATGACTATGTTTAACAACCTGAAACTGCAGCTTAATGGATAAAGAGAAAATAAAAAACATACATTTTAAGAAACTGCTTCCAGAAAATGTGCTTAGGAAAAAAGTTAAAATGAATATCGTGAATAGGTGTTAAAGTAAGCTTAAAATAATTTTAACTACGCTATTAAATCAGATGAGTCACTTATTTTATGTTACGATCAATAAAAAGTCTTGTTTAAAACCTTATTCTTAAATTGGACCACTGGTCCTATATAGGAAAATTTTTTCGGTCCAATAAAGGAAAACCCGCCATTTTTTATTCTTCAGCTTATTACTCTTTAAAAAATCGCGTATGTAAATACATAGATGTAATCCTTATTAAACACAGATTGTCATGCTATAACATCAGTTTAACTCAGTTTACAAGTTTTAGTACTATCTTACTAGATACAAGTCCGCGAAATAAGATTTTGCACGTTTTCAACATAAATCAAGCCGTAACTCACTCTAAACAGTTCGAAGACTGGTGAAACTTCATACACATTGACTTTATTCCTAAAACTATTTCTACAGTTAAAGTGTAACATAGATCTCTGTACTAGATTTTAAGCCCGAGGTCCAATTTAAGCAGTGGTCCAATATAGGCGGTTTTCCCCCTACTTTTTAATGTAAATATTAAACGGACACGTTAAACAACATTTCTAAGAAATATTAGGAGGGGCAAGAAAGTAATGTCGTTTTTTTCAAACAAATCAATTGTTAAAAGTTTTTATTTTAAATCAACGATGTAATTATCTTTTTTATCAAGGGCCTTTTCCATCTAGTAGTAAATTTTAAATACCGTAAAATGGGGTTAATCGGAACACTTTTCAGCTTTGATTGTAAAAAAAGCAGTTAAAAGATTTTTTTTCAATTTGATTTTTTGGGTAAAAACTTCGGTCTTGCTTTACTTTTGATATTCCAAGCAAAGACAAAACAGTTTGAACAATTATTATTAAAATATATGGGAAATTATGGGTGTTCCGAATCACCCCGCTGATAGGGGTCAATCGGAACACATGCAAAATTTTTTATTTTTTTCAATTTAACCTGTAATAGGTCTCATAAACATGAGTAATATTGATGGGGGAGAATAAGAACAGATAATTACTGTCAAATAAATGTATAATTTCAATACCAGTAAACGTTTATAATTTGTCAAAATTCAAAATAATTTTGAACTTATGAAAAATGAAAAGAAATTTTAAGAAATGCTTTTGAATTGAAATACAAAGATTTAACATGAATGAAAGACACTCATGTCGTCCACAAATATGTACTAGTCCTTAAAACTAGCAATTTTGACTTGGCTTAAGTTTCTTCATAACATCTCCTGGGATGGACTCTGCCTTTTCTTTAGTTTCTTAAAATATCTGGTTTTCGGGGGTTGCCTGAAAGATTTTTTCTCTTATTCATCACTGTCTGTGTGCTGGACTTTTACTACATTAAGTCTATGTGACTTTCCCCCTCGCATTTTAAGTAAAAAGAAGGCTCCTGAAGAAAAAATCTTTTGAAATCTGCAACTTTTTGTCATTTAAAGATCTAGTTGCTCACGAGAAGAGATTAACAGTAATAAATCCTTGTCCTCGTCTTGATTAGAAGATTTGGGGTTAGAATCTTGATTTTTCAAACGGTTTCCTTCATATAAGTTTGAAACTAAGTGTTCCGATTCACCCCGCAATTTTTTTTCTTATGACATTTTTCAGAATTCTTCATTTTTATGACACGATTTATAAAAAAAGCAAATTCTAAAGTGGTATTATGTTGTTCAGATACATGTATAATTGAAACACACCACTCTTAGTTTTTAAATATAAGAAGGTTTGTTCTTGCATATGAAGTTTTGCAGTCTATGAAAATGTGATGTTTTCTAGCATTCCACGTGCAGCCCTCCTTAGAAGAAAGTAGCGTTGGCAGATTAACAAAAGTAATTTTTTCCTACTTCCTATGATCTTACCTTTCTAAAAAAAAATTAATGACAAAAAATACCCAATAGTATATTTATGAAGAATTTCTTTGTACGATCGGGAAGTTTTGTTCCGATTGACCCCGCTGTTCCTATACACCCAATTTTACGGTACCGAATAGATTAAAAAAAATATTTTTGAAGCAACATATCTGAAAATGGCATCTTGGATGCAAGCCTAATTTTGAAGGTTTTTTCACATATAGATCGCAATAAATGGAATCAGATGGTGCAACATCAGATGATGAGTATTATCTGTGAAGCAGTTGGATCTTCCAATCTCTCAAACATTTTCCTTTCCCCAAAACTTGTACATTTGTCTTGTTTCCAATTAAGCATATTATTGTTCCTTTTATCTATGCTTCTTAAAAAAGGAAAAACTTAGATATAACATCAAATAAATACATTTTCTAATTTGTCAAAACTAAATTTATACAACGGTACCTTTCAAACAACTAAAACAATTTTCCGAAAACTGAATACAGCAAATATTGCTCTTAATATCCAAATAGGTAAAAAAAAATCGTAATAATTTATCAACAAATAAAAAGAGTTACTCTGTTAAAAAAAAACCTCATTATTTTAGTACCAATTCGAATTAACAAATATTATTTTATTATTTTTGATGTTTTAGTGGTGAAACTCTATTTCTACAACCTTTAAAAGCTACCCCTTTGAAGCAAGAGATAAAATTTTTGAAGCATTCCACGGGTTTCAAATCCTTACCTGAAGCAGCTTGTATCTTATTGAATTGCTCCTTCGTGCTGAACATTTGTCGATATTAAAAGGCAAGTGAAACGGGGAAGGGTGGAATTCATACGATGCTTCTGGGAAAAAAGCAAACATATTTTTCCAATAAATGTTTCAGAGTCCAGGATGATAATTTTTTGATTTCAAACGTAGTAAAACCGTATTTGTGAATCAAGTCGTTTTTTTTTCTTTTTTTTAAATTAATTTAATATATGTGTATATCGAAACTTTTGTTGCAAACAGTTTTGAAAATCATACCAGGTAAGTGACGCATCTCATCTCCTATACACTAAAATGGTCCTTATTTTTGCGTCGCACCCTTTTATTTGGCAAACGAACACTATGTACTTGGATGGCTACCAGTATCATACCTATGACGTTATGGCCCTTAAATTTTAGCAATACATTCTTCATATATCCCACTACTCATACAATATTTGTTTTCTGAGCCTTGATTTATTTACCTGAAAAAAAAGTGATTAATCTTTATTGAGCAACTTTGGTATATGCTCTTCACCCCCACACCCCCCGCCCACACACATACACAAAGAAATTTATCTAATTCTTGAATTTTCGTAATAATTTATTTTTATAAATATTATCAAGAAGTTACGACTTATTAATTGGGTTAGATTAAGAGTACATTTTTTCATATCAAATTGCTTCGATGTATCAATGCACATTGGTTTTTTGTTACATTTTAAAAGTTATTAATAATTTATCTACATTTAACAACTCTAACAAATTTATAGAGAAAAATATGTTTTTAGTGTTTAAGTACAAGCCAAATGGCTTATCGATGACGCGTTTGTTACTGCTTTGTATGTTCTGACACTGATTTGAGTATGTGAGTATTTAAAATAATGGGTTGGCAACAACTGCGTCCCTCACGGTTATGCCATCATTCCGCGGGACGGCGCGCTCCTCAGATTGGCAACCTCTGATTTAACTGTTACTCCGCATAAAACTTTATTAGCCTAGGTTGTATAAATTTAGAAAATATTCAAGTTTGCTGACATAAATATCTCACTTGCATGAAATTCCTTGCACAAATGTTTAGTACAGACCTATATATGTGCGACTGACATTTGCCGATTGGCAACTATCCTTAAATGTAAAAACTAGCTACTACCACAAGGTATTACCGGGTTTGATAACGGGAACCTGCAGAAATCATTCGAAATAGAAATCAGGATCACAGTAATCGTAATAATGACCAATTTTGAACGTTAGTCTTATCTGGATTAGTTCATTTCTATGATCCTTTTATCTTCATGTAATGCCGATGATATTTTTTTGAAATATCTACTTATATTCAAAACTGAGTAGCTTTCTATGTCCTGCTTCTTTCTCCTGAACGCCAATGAACTGAAAGTCGAACCAGGTACCGATAACACAGGTCTGCGATGAAAATTTTTTTGCATATTTAACTATTGGTTTCAACAGTATTTTATGTGCTGATTACGGAAAAAATAGTGAAAAAATTCCATCACCCACAGATAAGTTACAAATGTCGCCTTAAGTTTGCTTATTTTTAGGGTTTTCTGGTTCAATATGCGCAAGATTTTTCAATATTATAGTCTATATAAGTGTTAAATTAAGTCTAAATAATAGAGCTTACATGGTGAACATGTTATTAAACAATGTGAGTACGTTATTTGCAAAAAAAAAAAAAAAGAATGTTTTTATTTATTTATTTGAATAAGACAATAAATCAAAACTGGAAAAATCCTACTTCCTACTAAAGCCAGACAATTCTCACTCAGTTTGCTCCGTCCCCATTTTTACTGCCCACTAAGCGTCATTATAAAGGATATAGTAAACCATGAACTTGATTGCAATCAGTGACTCAGGGTGAAGCTATAGCCACTTTGGTATACAGATCTAATAGTTTTGTGCTCTTTTGAAGAAACGGTTACTAGAGGATAAGTCAACTCTACTAACTGTTTCTGCTATATTAGTGGGTCGTGACGGTCAAGAAGCAACAAAGGAACATTTTTAATTTTGCTAAGGTGTATTTTGCATAATTTGGTGTTAAACTAGGGAAACAAGATAAATGTTGGGCTCCCCGTATAGTGTATTCTGTGTGTTTGGAAGAACCGAGACATTGTTTCAAGGTAAAAAGAAATCCCTTTGTTTTGGATTACCTACGATTTGGAGAGAGTCTGAAAATCACAGTGATGACTGGAATTTTTGTTTTTTTAGTGCAAGGTTTCAATTTTAAAAACAGAAAAAAAAATTCATACTCAACCAACATACGTTCGGCTATTAGCCCTGCTCCTCTTGGACCATACCTTGCCGAATTCCTTCTCAAAGACTTATAAGAACTTAGCAACACATATCCATCACTTTTATGCTCTTTTTATCAAGGTTTGATAATTTTTCTGCTTTTTGTTTATGTAAAATAAAGGAAAAATTCAAAATTATCCGTTTTTTTGTAATTTTTTTAAAAAAAACTTCAACTTTATTTTGTAGGCAAGCCTTACGTGATAGAAAAAAACCAATGCCATTTTTGTAATCAGAGCAAAAAACTACATAAAGATCAGTTAACATTTAACTTATTACAGCATTTAGTTCTGTAACAGCATTTAGTTCTTTAAAAAGTAATTAATTAATTAATTAAGCATGCATGTAAGCTAAATAGGCACCATACAGATGCAGCCTCTAGTCAAACTAACTTTAGAACAAAACTGCATTCTACACTTACGTACATCAATAGATACTTGTACTCGTACATTTAATGAGAAAATGTGTAACACGAGAAGCTGTTTAGAAACTTGAACGTGAACTATCTAACTTATTGATTTGATATCCCACAGAGCGAGCAGTACTACTACGTCGGTTTTAATTCTTCATAAAATGATTGTTTTCTGATTCAAAATAGATCGCATTAAAAATAAAATAATTTTGGAAAAAAATAGAACCGACTTCAGTTGGAAATTGCTCTAAAAAGTAAAAAATAATTTTTTTCTTTGAACACAATCGAAACTACTTTTAAACATAAGTTTTGAAGTCGGCGCAAAAACAATGTATAGAATCATACACAACTATAATTCAACTATACTGCCGTGGGCAGGTAAACGGCAGTATCTGCAAAAATGAGTTTTCGAGATATTTGAAGAAACGCGTTTTTGATTTCCCACAAACATCTATGAAACATTGAACTTCAAACATAGGCAATACTATATGTTTATACCGATATATTTTTTGGGTAATCGATTGAATTTTGATTTTGCAAGCGCAGAGAGAGGTAAAGCAGATACTACCGTTTGCCTGCCCTTTTCACTCTAAATGTCATGCGGAATTGACTGGCAGTCGGCAGTAACTGCACAGTATGCTACTAAATGTCCAGTATTTACATATTCGACTACATGCGGAGTAGATATGTTATTACGAAATATATTATTGCATTGTGAATGATATGTTTTATTTAAAAATATACATAAATACCGCGTATCCACTTGATATAGATTTAATATAAACGAACGCGAAATATAATTAAAAAATATAATGAAACTGTATTGTATTATGCAAAATATGAAGCAAAACTTGATGATTCTTCAGCCATTTTTACTTCCTTTTACTTAGTAAAGGAAGTATTGTGATCACAAAGAAAATTTCACTCAAAATTTGGTCTAAATTTTGATTTTGCTCACCCCCGAATGAATGTTGAGTAGTTTTTTCGACCTATCAGTACGTGCATATGTACCTACTAACATATAAACAGCCGAAATATCCTTTTCGACCATGCCCCAGTTAATTACGACGAGTTTTCTCGTGACGTCTGTATGTACGTATGTATGTGCGTATGTATGTATGTTTGTATGTATGTGCGTATGTATGTATGCCTGTCGCATAACTCAAAAACTTTTTGCCGTAGAAGCTTCTAGTTTGGTATGTAGGCTCTGAGGGCGGTCTAGTTGTGCACCTCTCCTTGTGGTTGCATTCGAATGTTCCCAAGGGGGTCTTTTACCCCTTTGTGGGGTAAATCAATGTTAATTTCAATGCAGATTGAGTGATATGATTTAATGCAACTACTTGGCGATATATCGCCAAACTTTTGGTCGCCAAGTGTTTGCCGCCAAGTTGGCGACAAATTTGGCGAAAAAATGATTTTTTTTTAAATTTGGATTCAATTTGGCGTTATTGGGTACATTTTGCGAAAAATTCACTGAATCATGTTAAAATCGGCGATATTTAGAAAATAAATCATTGTAAAACATTATTTTGCATTGATTCGTGACAAACTGGGGGTGTAAATATTTGAGTTGTTATCTTGCTCACTCTAATGCACTATTTTAACACTTGAGGCATTTATTATGGAATTTAAACGTAAAAGGAATTAGTGTGGCGTTCACACCAGATGTTTTAAAATAACTACAAATCAGCTAATGCTTTGTACTTTGCATCAAAACAAGAAATCACTTTGAGAAAAAGAGCGCTTGAAATGCTTGTTGTGCTGACGATTTTTTTTTCATAGTACTATTAAAAATGCAACAGCTAGAGATTAAACTGCAAAAACTATCGTCTGTTAGTATGAAAGCAACTGTAATTAAAAGAAAACAAAACAATGTAAATAAAATCATTTCATTGTTGCATTTTTGTTTGTCGTCTGCCAAGTTTGGCTTGTGTATCTTTGAAATCGCGAAAAATATTGTCTGCTAGTGGAGAGAAACTTTATTTGAAAGAAAAAAATCTGGTATGGACCCCACACTACTTCCTTTTATGTGTAAATTTCTTAGTAGATGCCTTAAGTGTTAAAATAGTGCTTGGAATGAGCAAGAAACAATTCAAACATTTACGCCCCTAATGTGCCACGAAACAATGCAAAAAATGATTTACAACGATTCATTTTCTAAATATCGCCGATTTTAGCATCATTCAGTGGATTTTTCGCAAAATACCGCCAATAGCGCTAAATTGAACCCAAACTCATAAAATAATTTTTTTCGCCAAATTTGTGGCCAATTTGGCGATAGGTCACCAAGTTGGCGACAAGCACTTGGCGACCAAAAGCTTGGCGATATATCGCCAAGTGGTAGCGCCAATTTATATCTCTTAAGTCTGCATTGATATTAACACTGATTCACCCCATAAAGGAATAAAACACCCCCTTGGGAACATTCAAGTGCAACCAATGACCTCCCGTGACCTCCTATTAGGGCACCCCTACTTTCGCTCAGTTTAGGTACAAAGGAAAACGGTTTTTGCGGCTTGATGCAATTTTTGCACAGCGATTCATATTATGTTCATCCTGCAGACATGCAGATACTGCCGTTTACCTGCCCACAGCAACGAAAAATGCAGTTACTGCTAATTACCATTGGTTAAAAAACATTTTTTTTTCATCGGAAACCAAAAAAAGATGCTTGTACCATAAAACTAATGTAACATAGATTTCAAAAATGCAAAAAAAAGAAAATCGAAAATTTTGCAGTTACTGCCCTTTACCTGCTCACGGCAGTATATACATTTTAATGGATTCAGGTTCTTTAAAAGCATTCGCATACATTTCATTCATTACCACACATTCGTGTAATGGTACAAATATTCTGCTTTTAATTTTCAATGGTTTCTCTGAAAAATGTTGGCAAAATATGGTTAAATATCATTTGACCTATCGTTTTTGCGCTGACTTCAAAACTTATGTTTAAAAGTAGTTTCGATGGTGTTCAAAGAAAAAAATATTTTTTACTTTTTAGAGCAATTTTCAACTGAATTCGGTTCTATTTTTTTCCAAAATTATTTTATTTTATTCTTTTAGTGTAAGTGTACTTATGAAATAAGGTAATGTTTCCATTACGGAACTTCATCTAATTTTCTTAAGTAAATGCTCCATAAAATAAACTGAAAAAGAAAGAAAGAAACGATCAACGCGTCTAAAATTATAAACGATTGACACTAAAAAATAATCTTTGTTATTCTCTGTTTAATTGTGTACTAGCTTAATCAAAGCCATTTAAATATCAACGGTTTGTCAACTAATTTATATTTCAAAGCAATTCTAGTTTCTCGTTGTTCATAAGATTTTGACACATACTACGTACTCTACGTACGTTACCGCTAATGAGTTTCATGTTAGATTTAGTTAAGCGGTTCAAATTTTTTATCATAATTACTATTAATATTGCTGTTGCGAGGCAAAAAATTTTTGCAACAATAGATTGAAAATTTAATCATTTAATGGGGAAATGACATGAAATTTACTGTTTTCCACAATAACTTTTTTCTAGTGAACAAATATCGTCATATGAGTACATGGTACCTTAGTTACACCATCTCCTACCGATTTAAAGAAAAATCATCTAAATCGGTTCAGTAGATCAGATGTTATGTGCGAACAAACAAAAAAAAAATCTGGTATGGAACCCACACTACTTCCTTTTACGTGTAAATTTCTTAATAGTTGCCTTAAGTGTTAAAAAAGTGCTTGGAGTGAGCAAGGTAACCATTCAAATATTTACTCCCCTAATCTGCCACGAAACAATGCAAAAAATATTTTACAATGATTAATTTTCTAAATATTGCTGATTTTAATATCATTCAGTGAATTTTTCGCAAAATATCGCCAATAGCGCCAAGTTGAACCCAAATTCAAAAAATAATTTTTTCTCTAAATTTGTCGCCAACTTGGCGATATGTCGCCAAGTTGGCGTCAAACACTTGGCGACCAAAAGCTTGGCGACATATCGCCAAGTGGTCGCGCCAATTCTTATCACTTGAGTCTGCATTGAAATTAACACTGATTTACCCCAAAAAAGGGGTAAAACATCCCCTTGGGAACATTCGAATGCAACCACAAGGGGAGGTGCACAACTAGACCATCCTCAGAGCCTACATACCAAGCTAGAAGCTTCTACGGCATATAGTTTTTGAGTTATGCGACACACATACGCACATACGATACGTACATACAGACGTCACGAGAAAACTCGTCGTAATTAACTCGGGGGTGGTTGAAAATGATTTTTCGGCTGCTTATATGTTGGTAGGTACATATGCACGTGCTGACAGGTCGAAAAAACGACTCAACATTCATTCAGGGGTGAGCAAAATCAAAATTTTGACCCAAATTTGAGGAAAATTTTTTTCGCGATCACAATACTTCCTTTACTACGTAAAAGGAAGTAAAAAGTATACGCTTCGAATTGATAACCTCCTCCTTTGTTGAAGTCGGTTAAAGAAAAAGCAGTATTTTTTTTAAATGGCTGGGCATATGTAAGCATAAATAAAAATAAGAATAATTTTTTGTATGGCATGAAAATATGTTATACTGTATTTCTAAAAGTTTCAGTAACGAATTTTCAGATTTTTTCCGATATCACATGCAAAACATACAGCTTTAACAATTTCCGACTTCTATGCTGTAGTACATAATATTAATCAAAAACTTAAATCATGTTCTCAGTCACGGAACACGTGATTTCACTCTTTCAATCTTTTACTCAACTTGGAAATACTTTCCAAGGCATGTGCTAATGTCCTCACATCACTCCCTTTCTAAAAATATTCATAATTCATTGGTACAATTTCTCCCATCATTAATATCACGCCGCGATTCACGCACGTTCTGCTTCAGGCGACAATTCGTCATTAGTACGAGCTGGTATCTATTCTTAAACTTGCAAACTGAATTCTAACACCATTAACCTTTATTCACGAATTCGTTAGTGAAGTTCTAGTTATTAGAATTGTTGCCTTAAAAATGTAATCTTCGTCAGTCGACGAATTTTCCAACTTTTAGTCATTTAGGGCAACTTAGGGCCAATCCATGAAAAATAGGACATAGACATCAAAATATAAAACTCACTTTATAATAACATGTTATACGTCATTTTTAACCTACTTCAACAAAGGAGGAGGTTATACAATTCGTCGGAGTTTTTTTTTTTTTTTTTGTATGTTATAAGATTTCTCGAAGACCTCTAGACCGATTTCAAAAATTCATTTTTTTTTTTTGTTAGAAAGGGTTTTATTTCCGATTGGTCCCATCGTCTCGTGCTCCGCGTTTGATAACGGGAACCTGCCGAAATCGTTCGAAATAGAAACCGGGATCACAGTAATCGTAATAATGACAGCGATTTGTCGTAAATGATTAAATATGAAATCCATTGTTTCAAAACGTGGTTGATATGAAACAGTAATAATAATGATAATGAGAATTTTAAATGAAGGCTTAACTAAATCAAACATGGAATTCAACTAAATTTAAACTTTATTCTGAACTTTATTTAAAAGCGTAATTGTTAGTTTTTAACTATATTTTGATTATTTTAAGTGCATTTACACTAAAAAGAATGAAATAAAATATTTTTGGAAAAAAAATAGAACCGACTTCAGTTGGAAATTGCTCTAAAAAGTAAAAAATAATTTTTTTCTTTGAACACCATCGAAACTACTTTTAAACATAAGTTTTGAAGTCGGCGCAAAAACAATGTATAGAATCATACGCAACTACAATTTAACTATAAATATAAATTTTAATGGATCCAGGTTCTTTAAGAGCATTCGCATACATTTCATTGATTACCACACATTCGTGCAATGGTACAAATATTCTGCTTTAATTTTCAATGGTTTCTCTGAAAAATGTTGGCAAAATATGGTTTCATATCATTTGACCTATAGTTTTTGCGCTGACTTCAAAACTTATGTTTAAAAGTAGTCTCGATGGTGTTCAAAGAAAAAAATTATTTTTTACTTTTTAGAGCAATTTCCAACTGAAGTCGGTTCTATTTTTTTTTTTCCAAAAATGTTTTTTATGCTTAAGTTGCCTTATGCATGGTTATGGAGAAAATAGTCAGTGTATCCAACTGGCAACGCTATGCAGTGTAGGGTTAGGTGTTGTAATTTTGGAAATGAATCCCATATACTCCACCACATCATAATATTTTGAAACTGAAGTCGGTTCTATTTTTTTTTCCAAAAATATTTTATGTTCACAAGAAAGCATGGTTTTCAAATTTAAAGTGTGAAATATGCTAGTCTTTACTGTAAACATGGTTTCTACGTCCTGAAGTTGCGGTTTTTCTGATCCATTTTTACAGTTAAAAATTATCAAGTTTCCAGCCTAGACCCTGGCAACACCGGGCTCAATTTAGAAGATAACGAATTATAGTGCTTTAGTAAGCACCCCCTTTGCCCATTTCCAGCAATCAATTTCTTTGTAGGTTGTATAAGTTTTTAATTACAGACAGGCAAATTTATCTAGAATCTTTGTAACGACTGTAACCGAAAACAAGTATTTGTTATTCTGTAACAAAAACTATTTGAAGTAGAAGTTTGCCATTTAGGGTTTACAGTGTACTCATTCATTCTAAAAAAGTGCACTACTAATTTATTCAAGAAACCTTTTCGTTTTTGTGCTATGTTGGTTACGGGTGTTACATGTTTTAGGTCTAAATTCACAGTTCACGTCGGATCTTTGCCAAATTTGGTATAAAAGTCTTATGATGCATCTGAAAGAAACTTTGGGGTATTCGTCTCTTATAGAGTGTGAAAGCTCCTATAAAGGAGCTTTCTTACTATAAATACCGTTTACGTTAGTTCTTAGCCAAATTTGACTCAGGGGTCCTTCGATGTTCACCAGGAAACCATACTATAGTGAAATAATAAAAAAATTAAGTTATTTGCATTTGAAGTACTGTAGTAAAACATTTTACTGGGTTTTTTAATTATTTGCTCTCACCTCCTCTTTTTCGAATTATGAAGTCCTAAAATCTGCCGAAATTTTAATAAAGTTACCAGGTAATGATGGGAGACATCTTTCCGCATGTTTTGCAGGTAGATATCTTATCACATGCAAATGGTGAATTTGTTGGCCTTCTATTTCCCCAGATACCTTTAAATTTGGAGCTTCACTTAAATTTAAGTCTTTGAAATTTACATCTCGATAACGGGCGAACGAGGGCAAACTATTTATGCAGAAAAAAAAATCTAAATGTGTGAGCATTTTTAAAATGTTTAATTAAGCGAACACTTGTAGTTGAAGCAATGGGGTGCCTGGTACAATCAGTACCATTTACGTAATAAGCGAATTTGTAGAAATTTTTCTAAGCAAAGTACTGAAGAAAGACAGAGCTCAAGTCTTAGATGATTATGAGGATTTAGTGGAGCTAAAATATTTGAAGAGAGACTGGGATGTGTGGGTATTCTGGTGAAGTTTCATGGGAAAACGTAGCTCAAGGGATTTGAAAGGGAGTCTATAGTAAGCAATTGATGATTATATCTCAATCAAATAATTAACTGGAAAACCTTTCTACTTCTATGTCCATTATTTGACTTTATATATGACGAAAAAATGAATTTAAATAGCCGTTTACTCATTTTTAGCAACATATATATTGGAAATAATCAGACGTGTAACAACCGTAACCGCTTTTGTAACGATCGTAACCGCAATCAAAAATTCATAAAAATTCATTTTCCAGCAAAAATGCTAAGTTCTTTGTATGATATCATGCCTGATTAATAGAGCAATTATTAAAAAAAATCCAGAAGATCATACGTGCAATAGATTCACAGAAAAGTGGCAGTGTTTCAAAACACTCAAAAAACATGTCTTTTTTTTGTGACGACCGTAACCACACATTTTCGAGATTTTTCTACAACTTCCACAAATAATTTCAAACTAACGCTTGGTGATAATCATGTTAGGTGGGACCTTTATCATTTCCTGTTTTTATTAGACCTTTAACAGCATTTATGAATAAGATCATTATGAGTAAGACATCTGAAGTTGTAGGAATGTAACGACCGTAATCATGGATTGACCCATTTCACTTTTGGAAAAAAAAAAGGAAATCCCAGTGATGCACTTCGGCAGTGCTGTAAATAAATTTCTCCCTCTTTACTTTAAAAGATTTCAAATATATATTTTTTTTTTCAATCAATTCCCGCTTAGATCAACATAGAAATCTAACGCATGTTTTCTATTGAGCGCTATTTAAGTTTTAATTGCTTTAACTCACCGGCTAATTTCCTTAATCACTGCAAGGAGGCGAATTCAAGCTCTAGATTTGCGAATTTGTTTGAAAGACCATTTTTCAATTTGATGGAAGTATTGTTTGAAACCCCGTTTTGTTTTAAACTCAACCATTTAATTTTAAACTTCAACAGCCTTGTGTTGGCAAATGTTTGACAAGCACTTTGATTTATTACTTGGCGAAACATTTTGAAATCGAGCAGTAAAACGATTTCCCGCTTTAATAAAAGCATGGTTTAACAATGCATTTCCAATTGAAGGTTAGTCTACAGTTTAGCATGGAATTAGTTGAATGAAAAAATAATAATTGATAACTCATTAATTAATTTAATTATAGAATAGTGCACTGTCACGAGATCGCATTACAGACTTTAAAAGAGTTCGATAACAGGAAATGAGGGAAAACTGTGTTGCAAAATTCAAACAAGATATGTGAATAAATAGATATTTCTAAAAAAACTTGAATCACATTAAAAAGAACAGATTGCATTACTCAGTTATTCTAAATTTACTGCTTGGAAGGTACGTTTAACTTGCGAAGATCGTTCTTCCCAGATTGTAACATCCTTTGTAATACTTTAAATCAGGGAAATGATGTAATTTTGGGAAGCAAAAAAAAAAAAAAAAAAAAAAAAAAGTGGAAGAAGATATATTTAAACATGCAGTAACTTTACCTTTCTTACTATACGCTATATTTTATTTGAAAAAAGATATTTTGCATCGAAATTTCTGACTGCTCAAAATTACCCAAACTGACAGGATAATTTTGAACCAGACTGATTATTCATTTTAAATCTAGTTTAGCAATTAATATACCTATTACAGATATGTATTCCATATTTTCAGAAATTTTCTTCGGTTTAGAATAAACGGTAGTAAAATCTCGGTAATTAAAGAAAAAAAAATCGATTACCTGATTGAAATATGATTATAACAGTTCGAAACCGAAAAACTATGCATCAAATGCATCATGCTTTACTGAGTTCGCATCAATGAATCATAAAAACATTAGCTGGAAAAAATGGCTTTAAACAAGTCAAACGAAAACATCGGTGATAGATATAACTTGCAACCTTAAGATTAAAAATATTAATAATAATGGATTTAAACTGCCCTAACTCTCAATTTTGCTTTGGACGGCATTAGTTGCGAGTTTAGAATGATGAAACTTAAATGAAATTTCAGCTATATGTTTTTCACATTAGCATGACAGAAAGTATATACAGTTGCGTAATCATTTACAAAAACATTGCTTTTAAAATTTATCTTCTGCAATATCAAATGTTATATTGCCCAATATAAAAGGAAACATTCTCCTTTAACAAGGTATAAACCTGTTTTCAAAATTAGTACTTTTACAAAACATATTTGATGTCTCTCCTTTTATGTGAAATTTCGTAAAAAACAGTTGGGATAAATCCAAAATAAAAAGCAATTCCCAAAAATACTACTGATTTTATTAGTATACTAGACAATTTTACGACATAGTATTGAAATTCAAGATTGCCGTTAAAAGCAATCTCAAGGATGAGGTTCATTTTTTTGTATCCATGAGGACACATAAAATGGTTGGTAGAGATGATGTATGTGACACAAAACGTTTCAACTTTGAGCAAAATTATGGTTTTACATTCCTTTGAATATTAAATTAGTGTAAAAAGCATAAAATAACGATTAATTGTAGTATGCATGACATTAGCAAACGGTAAAAAAAAATCCAGCCTTTGTTATAGGTCTTTTAACTGTGACAATCCTGTTTTACCCATTATTTGAACATTCTTATCCAAAGAAAACTTCAAGTATAAATGCACAAAATGTCCTATTTATTAATTTTGGAACTTTAGGCTTTTAATTTTCTTATTTAGTGCTCAGCCAATGGTATTTAATATGTTTTTATAGTTTCATAGACAACATTCTCTTTAGCATGGTTTCAGATTAATCGATTGATACACAGCGTGTCCGAGAAAGATCACCATAATTCTAAAATTTCATAACAAAAATGCAAAATTGTGAATTAAAACGCAGTTTGTTGTTAAATAATGATGGAATCATAATTTTTTTTAATACCTTAAATGAAGCTATACATGAGCACTATTAGTACCACGACGAGTGCCGATTGGATCCCCTTCTCCCTTGAATGTTCATCTAAGTAGTTACTAGGGTTTAAAATGTAGCACTGAGGGTTATTTATTGTATTCTCTCTTTTGAGACGTTATCAGAAACATACGATTGATAAAGCATGTCGTTAACTTAATCCAACAAAAACAAATCCAGTAGAGTTATGCCGAGTGTAAGCATAGTCCCCTGTGCATTTTTATTTTCTTTTGCCGGAACAACTGGCCAGCTACTAGCGCAATCTATCTCAGGCAATTAGTATCAAAAACACTCTTTAATTTCTTCATTAATTTGCAACGAACTACATCTTATTTCACTTGTTAGTATTTATTATTTTTTTATTGTCATTATTATTTAGACTGATCATCATATTTTTCGGAACGATGCATGTTTCACTTGTCAAAAAACCTGTCATGAAATGTACATCACAATTATTCAATATAATGTTTATAAAACGATTCATTTATTTTGATTGCATAAATGATTAGACTTCCACTGAAATCGGACAGCTGAAATATTTCACGATCACAAAACTTATGTCGCATACAATAAAGTAATGTAAAAGTAATTCGAGATATCACTCGCCAGCATTCCCTAAATATCGATTTTGAAGATTATTTGAGAAGGATTTATGTATGCCATCGGAGAAAATAATTTATGACGAACGGCTGGTATGAAAATCGAGCAAAGTGCCTTTTTTGGAACATCGGATTGCAATAAAAATATGAGATTCTTAACTATTCCTAAATATAAAATTTAACCATTCTACGAGAATCCGTTTATGGAACTATGAAACTTCTGAAAATTGATTCACGGATAATGCATATTTCGAATCATACATTTTTTGCGGTATATGTTTTTACTTATATGCTACGGATAGCCCAAATTAAGCCTCAAAAATTCAGTGAAGCAATTTTTCGATCTTTGTACATTAAATTATTTTTTTTAATAGTCCATATTAATGTCCTGTATCTATTATAATGCAAAGTTTCAATTAGTATAAGTATTAAGTTATTATAAGTATTAAGTGGAGACATTTTAGTGCTCTTAAATAAAGTTTATCACTTTTATGGTCTTCACAGTTTTAATGTATTCACAGTTTTAATTCACGAAATGAATTTCACTAGACTAAAAAATGCAAAGATATTTTTTCACTCTTTAAAAAGGAAACAGAGAAGAGAAGAAAAAAGAAAAAGAAAAATAGAGGGACTTTTTTATAAAAGTTCGGCAAACTTTTCGATTCCGGTGTCACGAGGGCAAAAATGCATGCTTCCAAAAAGAAGTTTTACAATGCTTTATCGATTGCTACTCATTAAATTTTTTCTCACTTCACATACGGTTTCATAGTTAGATTGCTTTTAATTAAGATGGCAGATAAGAAGACTATAAAATTTATTCAGACTTAATAATGAGGGTAGCATAGATTGTGACGCATTCTTGCATATTTATTTTTGTGTTTTTAAGAAAATTCATTGTATATCGCATATTTTGCACTTCATCTCTAACCACCATCCTTCCCTAATTCTTTTTGTATCACGAAAAGAAACTGTGCCAATCGCATTATCAGTCTCAAATTTGTTCTCAATCATTTAATACTTTTGCAGAGCATGTTTTTATCACCTGAAAAAAATGTTTCAATAGGTTTCATATACAGGCAAGCTTGATATATGATTCTGGGGATGAAATTTCACGAATTTCTCGCCTCCAAATAAGACATTCTAGAAAATTGCTGATTGATGAACATATCATTTCAAAATAACAAAAATGATCTAATAGATCAAAAATGTCCCTTGAATATGAGGTAAAAAATTATTTCACCAAGAACAATTTATCTAGATGACATGAAAAAATATTCTACACGGGTTAAAATGGTTTCATTAATCATGTGCAAGATATGATGATTGCATTCATGCTTTGTGAGAAAGCAAGATTGAAAGGGCATAACAAAGGATAAAAAATAAATCAAAAGACAATTTATGCTCTTGTTTAAATCTGCGCAAACAGTTTTGCAAATGTTGAAAATTACGTATTTATAGTTCATTTATAGTGTAGAATATTTTGCAAAATGAAATATTCTCTCGTTGTTTATGTATCTTAATATCAAATTTGTACATTGTTCATAACTGTTTTTTTTTTTTTTCTTTTTTTAAAAATTTACATACGTAAGATGATTTCCAAGTTTTTTTTCTACGTTGCAAAATGATTTTTTTTAATGAAGTTGGCATCTCTTTTTGCAAATACGATATGTTACTCCCAGAATCTTTGATCAAATTGGGTAAACCATGAATTTGTGCTTTTATTTTTTATATAAACCGTTTTTTAAACCGTGACACTCTTAGTTTTCGCTCGATATTCCCTTACAAGATACCCTGATGCCAATTGCCGATTGAATAAAACATATCGATCAAACACTTAAGATTATTGAAAACGTGTTTTTTTTTTTTTTTTTCCTGTCTTCCTTTCTTTCTTTTTAAAACGCTTTTATTAGTTTCACTTGTGGATATAGTCCAGGATCTGAAGGGGGTTGAGCATGCATGGAGAGGGTGACGCAATATTATTTCTGATTATTGTTGCAGGCACTATGGTGATAATGAAAACGCATGTCGTCGCCACCCTGAGTGGTCGACACCTCCGGGGGAGGGGGGAAAGCAGTGGGGCGCCGTTTACGAAAAAATTCATAACTCGCGAACCGTTTGAGATACAACACTGAAAAAAGTGGCAATCGACGCACAAAAACAAGGGCTTCAGAAATGCTAAATATATTTATAGTCCTATCTTCGTTGGTTTATGAGTAAAATTCCTTCTTTCGGAAACGAACAAATATTTGAGTAAAAAATGTTTTTTTATGACTTTATTTTACTTTTTTATCTTTTAAATATTTGACGAATAGATAACATACTAAAAATCATTTAATTCGTATTTAACAACATGAAGAGTGTTAGGTAGGCATTTTTGGTCGCTAATAAGTACCAAGTGCCGTCCACACCGGACACATCTGGAATTGATTATGGCAGTACCTGGCGTAGTCAAACACGAGACTCACATATTTCTCCTGTGTGTCTAAGTTTGGACGAGATTATTTTCGTGAGTTATTTAAAAGTGGTATTTTTGTTAAGAATTGTGCTTTATGTACAAAAATAATTTGTTAATCTTGTATAGATAGTTGCTTTTTGATGGATTAGCATCATTTGAATGTTTTTATTAGAACATTGTGTAGTAACAGTGCTTATAATTTCCATTTTGAAAGTAGCAGTATGGTTCGTATATTTTTATCGAGTAACAATTGATTTACTTAGAAAAAATATAGCTGGCCACTTTCTGTAAAAGAACTATAATGGCTTACCCTGTAAGTAGTGGAAAAAAGATAAAGGTTTTTGACCAGAGCCTTTGTTTATTCTGTCAAGATAAAAGAGACTAAGTATTTATTAACAAACCAAAAAAAACTTGTGTGAACAAAATTCGAGACCAGTGTTTTAAGAAATGATAATATAGGTATTTTAGTTGATAATAGTCAAGGAGTTACAATAAAATGGCATCGTAATTGTTATAAATCATACACCAGTGCCAACAACATCACTCGAAAAGTCGAACAGCAAACTGCTGCAGAAGTAGATAATTCTCGTGAATCTGAACACAAGGATCTTATTTGTTCCTCTTCTTAGATATCTCTATTTACACGAAATGTCCCAAAATCAGACTATAAGAAATGCTTGTTTTGCCATAAAGAAACCAAGAATAAAGTTAAAAGAACATACCGAGTTTGCGAGATAGATTGCGCTAATAAACTCCTTAACACTTGTCGTGATAGGCAAGATGTATCCATTAGGCCAAGTAATTGCACAGATGTGAAAGACATTTTTGCAGTCGATATACTGTACCTTAAGACATGCTTACAATCATATTTAAAGCAGGATAAGAAATGTCCAAGCAGGAACAAAATTTTCCCTCAAAGTTTCAAATTAAGAACGTTTCAAATATAACATTCAGCAATTCTGTTCTCGATATTTCATTTTCTAGAATTATAAACAGACGAAGACTTAAACATAAAGTGTTTTGAGTTGAGCACTATCATAGGAAGATTAAATCAACTATGGGAAGCCGAAGATATCATCATAGAGAACAGAGTGGTAAAAAAAAACTACTCACTCAATATTATGGAGAAAAGTTGTATTTTTCTCAACCCTTCAATCAAGCAAGATCGTTTATTATCTACAAAGCTTCAATTAAAGCTAATGATCTTGTAGAAAGCATTAAAAATATTTCAGAAAAGTCATTCGATGTCGAAAATATGAAAGAAGAAATGAAAGATAATACTTTCAATATGAAGGGATATGTAAAAGACGATGCCCTTATTACGAGGAAGAATTAAAAAAATTAAATTACCAACACTGTGGGAGTAGTTTTTTAAACAATTGATTGGTAAGGATCGTATAAAAGGAAATGCTCCTCAATATACATGGACTTATTACAGATGGTGGTTTAACTCCAAAGCATGTATCTTTAGTACAATATGTTCACCATTTCAGCAGATCAAAGTTGCGATGCTTATGCTTAATAAGCTCTGACATTGTATTCGTTATCCAGGTCTCAAGAGAATTGATAGTCAAGCTATCAGTGCTATTATAATGAAAAGTAAATCTGAAAATGTACCTATACCAGCAAATACACTTCGTGATTCTCATCTTTTCTCCACGGAGCTGTAGACAATGACGATTTCAATAAAGAAACATTAGATAGGAAAAAACACGTTATTGCAATGTTACTATACCAAATATTAACATATCGAGCCCAGCATTTCAATAACATTGAAAGAATACCCGTACCTCAGACAATAGTTGACTCTAATGACATTTTACCTTGTCAAATAATCAGCAAGTGTGTCTGAATTGAAAAGAAGCCCCTATTCCACTCAGAAAATTTTGATGCAACAAATGTAATACGCAGCGACAACGATGATAATATAAGTGATTTAGTTAGGCTCCTTTTTAGAATGAAACATGAATTTCTAGATTCTGATAGTTCGCTATCAGCAACTGCAGTGTGTGCAGATCATTGTGTTCGGATTCACGAGAATTATCTACTTCTGCAACAGTTTGCTGTTCGACTTTTCGAGTGATGTTGCTGGCACTGCCCTGCTAAAAATGACACGTAGAGATCAATAAAAAAAATTGTACGTGGAAATGGCCAACGGATATCAATAGAGCTAAATCAGTAGAGGTCTACTGATATCAGTTGAACAAGATGCTATGGATCTCTATTGATATTCATAGATTCTACGGTTTTGTTCTACTGATATCACTAGACCTCTACTGATTTAGTTCTATCGATATCCGTTGGCTATTTCCCGTAAATTTTTTTTTAATTCTATAATGCTATGGATCTTTATTGATATCACTGAAAGATGCTATGGATCTTGTTTTGTTCGTTACTGATATGAATAGGTCTCTACTGATTAATCAGTATTAATATCCGTTTTCCATTCCTCCATACAAATTCTTTCTATTGATCTCTATGGGTCATTTTTCCGAGGGATTGAACTACTCAAACAAGGTGGTGTGTTATTGCACAAGTGGTATGCAAAATATCCAGCAGAACAAAAGTGATATATGCTGAAGTAAATGCACCCACCGCTCGATCATAGCATCCTAAGATTGCAGTTTCGCCCTTATTGGGACTCCACAATTAGGATTAGCCAACGCTCGAGGCGAAGGCAAAAATCTTCTTAATGTAGCTAAAATAGCCAACAAACTGGTAGATAAAGTGAATTTATCTGTTTATACGTAATAGCATTAATTAGCCACAGCATAAAGATTTTGTACATATCAGGGCATAACAATACATTAAAGTCTCAAATTTTAATGGATGTGCTTCAAGACTCATTATGCATCACATGGAAATGTATGGAAAAGACCCTCAAAAAAATGATTCTTAGATTAAAGACAAACTTATTTATGGAACTTCAAATGCTCCATTTTTCACAATGCGCACAATGTACAATTTACACATGAAGAGGCCAATTTTTTTTTGTATCCAGTTTAAAGAATAAAAATATGTTTTTCTTTAATTATCCTTTTTAAAAAATATCTTTGAAATGAATGGTTGAACCATATGTCTGTGATGATTTGAAGGAAAACTATTGATTTTTTTCAAACATAAAGGAAAAAAATGACCAGCATAATCTATGAATCTGTAATATCAGATTTTAAAAAGTCAGAAATTTTATCAGTTAAAATTTCTGTCAAAGTTTATTATTTTAAAATTATAGTTATCTTTATTTACAAAGTTTAAAATCATCTGCTTTTTTATTATTATTATTAATAACTTTCCTAGCTCACTAATTTTACCGAGACTTACTACTTAAGTTTAAACTTAATGATTTCATTTCTACAGATATCAATTGGAATTAGTATAACCTATCGAATTTCTATTGATGTCAATTAAAGCTTCAAGTGATATCCATTGGGATCAGTATCCTACTGACCAGATTTCTATCGATATCTATAAAGCTTCTATTGATATCCATTGAAATGCTTTCCTACTGACCAAATTTCTATTGATGTCTATAGGACTTCTATGGATATCCATTGAGGTTATGATTAATAGGCTACAGGTATCAATAGCTTCTATCGATACCAATAGAGACACCTATAGAAATCAATTCATATCAATAGAACTCTACCGATATCAATAGATTTTTCTATTGATCTCTACGTGTCATTTTTAGCAGGGTGGTGTATGATTTATAACAATTACGATGCCATTTTATTGTAACACCTTGACTATTATCAACTAAACTACCTACGTTATCATTTCTTAAAACACTGGTTTCTAATTTTGTTCACACAAGTTTCTTTCGGTTTGTTAACAAATACTAAGCCTCTTTTATCTTGACAGAATAAACAAAGTCTCTGGTCAAAAACCTTTATCTTTTTTCCACTACTTACAGGGTAAGCCATTATAGTTCTTTTACAGAAAGTGGCCATTTATATTTTTTCTTAGTAAATCAATTATTACTCGATAAAAATATACGAACCATACTGTTACTTTCAAAATGGAAATTATAAGCACTGTTACTACACGAATGTTCTAATAAAAACATTCAAATGATGCAAATCAATCAAAAAGCAACTATCTATATAAGATTAACAAATTATTTTTGTACACAAAGCACAATTCTTAACAAAATTACCACTTTTAAATAACTCACGAAAATAATCTCGTCCAAACTTAGACACACAGGAGAAATATGTGAGTCTCGTGGTGGACTAAGCCTGGTACTGCCATAATCAATTCCAGATGTGTCCGGTGTGGACGGCACATGGTACTTATTAGCGACCAAAAATGCCTACTTAACACTCTTTATGTTGTTAAATACGAATTAAATGATTTTTAGCATGTTATTTATTCGTCAAATATTTAAAAAATAAAAAAGTAAAATAAAATAATAAAAAAACATTTTTTACCTAAATATTTGTTCGTTTCTGAAAGAAGGAATTTTACTCATAAACCAACGAAGATAGGACTATAAATATATTTAGCATTTCTGAAGCCCTTGTTTTTTTGCGTCGATTGCTACTTTTTTCAGTGTTGTATCTCAAACGGTTCACGAGTTATAAATTTTTTCGTAAACGGCGCCCCCCACTGCTTTCCCCCTCCCCCGTGGGTGTCGACCACTCAGGGGGGCGACGACATGCGTTTTCATTATCACCATAGTGCCTGTAACAATAATCAGAAATAATATTGCCTCACCCTCTCCATGCATGCTCAACCCCCTTCAGATCCCGGTCTAATATGGCTGTATGTAACTCTGGATTTAAGATAAAATTCACGTTCTTTAAGCACATAAAAGTAATATATTTAATACCATTGTTATTTCTAAATGCTAAACTGTATTACATGTTGATCTTTATAATTGTTTCAGTTATTTCTGTATGAAACTATGAATAAAAGATAAAATTCACGCTCTTTGTAAACATAATAGTAGATTTAATACTATTATTAATACTTAAGGCCATACTATATTTAAAAGCATATTTTTTAGTTTTTTTAAACTACATTTTGATTATTCTTTATCGGCTCAAGTCGATTCAAATGTAAAAGTCGGCTAGATCATTTTCAGATTGTTTTCTTTTTTATTACGATGTGTTTTATTTTATATTGCTAACAAATAACCAAAAGGCCCAAACAATGTAAAAGAAAAACAATTACTAGTTTAAACAGCTTTTTAAAAGTCAACAGCACAAGTAAAATAGAAACACAGTTATTTTCTAACAAACATTTGTTACGCGCTAACGACTTTAGTCATCACTTAAACGTTGATTTATGGTTCTGGAAAAGAGTTTTTAGTTGCATGTACCTATTCTTCAATTTATAGAGATAGGTTAAGGAGCCAGCAACACATTATTTCGCACTGTTTGAAGATAAATAGGACGTATGGCATGAAGGTTATGACGTAGAAAGTTTTTGTTTTTGTCATAAGCATATAAATAACCAAAGATAACGGTGTAACTATACTGGCATAAGATAAGAAGACTTTTATCTTAATGACCTAACTAGTAGTAGTTATTTTCCTACAAGTTTTTTGAAGACAATACGTACAATTAAGATTAGCATAGATTATGTGTAATATAACACACAATAAATTCACTAAATTGAAAGCAGATGTTAATTTCTTTGATGCTGAAATAAAATAAATAATTTTTGAGGACATTTTTGTTGTATGTATGTAACGTATTAGGGACTCAAATTTTGTGTAGATATGTGAGCAAGTGTTTTAATCAATAAAATTTAGTAATCACCTCTTTTTCTTCTGCGAAGTACAGAAAGTATTGTATTCGTGAAGAAAATGCAATAAAATTTAAAAATAGTATTGTAATTATCCTCAAACAAATTGCGACAAGTATTTTCGTCTCATCCGTATTTGCGTTTTTCGTCATCTATTGTACTTACGATCGTAAGGAAAACAAATTACCATCCTCAACTCTGTGTCTACCGTCCTCAACTCTATTACACAATGTTTTGCCATAGCATGCCTTGCGGGCGTATTTATGTATGCATTTGCGTATATATATCTCAGTCCTCAAAAATGGTTAGTCGTATAGTGCTGAAATTTCATATTGTTTTCCGATAACGCAAAGTAAAGTAGTTTAATGTAAAGACTCATCAGCAATATATTGCTGCCCCCCCCCCCTTTTTTTAATGAATGAGATGCCAAATCCACTCTCATGCATCATTTGTCAAATCCATCAAATGCCTCATTTACGATATTTGACAAGATTCTCATAAGACTTGTATTAAACATGGCCGACAAATTTGTTATGAATATCGACAAAACTATATTCGTTACATTGGTTTGCAATGAAATAGAAATGCACTAGACAGTTGGAATGTTCAACAAAGGCGCTTAACACAGCATTTGTGTCTCCTTTACAAGGTATATTTAATTTTTGTTATTGCAATTTCAGATTTCGGGAGTCAGCAAAAGCACCTTATTTGATGAAAAATAAACGTGATATTACCTGCATTTGCTATACTTTGTTGGTGCGCTAAAGTATGTAAAAACTCATTTAAAAAAATTTAATTTATTTTAGTAATTATTTGATTTCCACAAAACTAAAAATGTGTTATCATATTCATGTTGTTTAATAAACAGCAGTGCTGAAAATTTAGTTTTTGAGTTGTTAGGTTGAAAAACTCTGGCATAATTGAGTAAAAAACTAACCTCACTAGCAAGAAATGGGGAAAGTTCTATTTACTCAAGTCTTTATTTTGCTTTTAAAATATAATATTTATTACAAAGCTGTACAAATATTTACTCTATGGTAGTCGTAGGAAGTATTTTGACACTAAAGAGTAGATATATGTCACAGAAACAATATCACATGACGCTAACGAGGTATGTAAGTGCTCTAAAAAATCTGTCAGTGACACGTGAAGGCTATCCCCAGGTAGCACAAAAAACGTTTAAACGTTTTATAAACGTTTTTAATCCGTTGAAACAACGTTAATAACCATTTTACAACCTTTAAACAACGAAGTGTGCTACTTGGGTCTCTTCAACGGAATCGCTAATAATTTATCTTTTATCAAGAGGAAGCATCCTGTGTTTCAAGAATAATGTGTAAGTAACAGTTAGTGGCAACAGTGAAGTAAGTTCAATATTGAATTTAATCGAGGTTGAAGCAGTAATAATTTTTCATCAAATGCATTGGAGTTATTAACCCAGATAGCACAAATAAGCTTTAAACGTTTTATAAACTTTTTAAGCAGTTGTTACAACGTTAATAGCCATTTTACAACCTTTAAAAAACGAAGTGTGCCACTTGTGTAATAGTTTAATGAACTTCGTTCGTGTGAGTATTATTTATAATGTATGCAGTGTGCAATCGAGGCCGTTTATTAGAATAAGCGTTAGATGAATATCCCGCTTAATACAATACGTTTCCAATGTACCAAAATGTTGTAATGCATTATTTTGATCCTTGATAATTTAATATTCCTATAATTAGAATAATTACTGACTGTTCCACTAAACGGTCTCGACTATTAGCAAATACTAGCTAATTACCCGGCGTTGCCCGGTACTGCAGTATGTTTAACTTATTTCATACTAAAACTAAATAGGCGAGCCTTAGATTGATAATTCATCGTTAATCGTATTCTTTGTTGAAAAATACTCATATTCAAATGTGTTAAATTTCATCAATTTGTATGCTTAAAGGCTTATCTCAATTACTCTAACCATTCAGAATTGAAAGAAAATGGCCATTTTGTGACAAAAAATTTGAATTTTGAGCTTTTTTTAGATGTGAATTCTAGGGCATCAAGGTGCCCAAGTTTGATGAAAATCAAACGAAAACTGAGTTTTTATAAAGAACAAACATACATAAGAACATATATACATACATGCATTTATATATATATATATATATATATATATATATATATATATATATATATATATATATATATATATATATATATATATATATATATATATATATATATATATTATATATATATATATATATATATATATATATATATATATATATATATATATATATATATATATATATATATCATGTGGCAGAAAATCGACAGCGCTCATGTCGTATGATTATGCGGCATGTAAAATGTCCCTCGAGTACTTGTTTTGCTTATAGTATCTCGTGGCAAAATTCAATTCCTAGTGCTGTTTCGCATCGAATAGAGCCCAGGTGCCTCCATCTAGTGGGGAAACTGGGTGTCAAAAATGCTTGTGGCAATGGTATTCCGTCGATGGTGGTGCCACATGAAAGAGTGGATGCCGCTTTGGGGAATGCACTAGGTCTGCAAATGGCAAGAAGCTAAACGCAGCCCCATTTGAAACAAACAAACAAACACATATTTCATATACGAACCTAAAATACCCATCATAACATGAATATATGTACAGTTAAAATTAAAGCTTTTTTTTATTTTTTGATTATTACAAGCTCCCTCAGATCAGATAGAGTTTTCTATTATCTTGAACAGTAGACTCATAGCAGAAAAGTCAGCACAATCCTTTTTTTCCAACGCACTGTTAAGAGGATATTGAGTGTTTCTAAAGTTTTCCTCAAATATGAACATAAGTTTTCTCTCAACTTACAGAATATTACTCTTCGATTTATTTCCAAAAATAAAATTGCATGCTGCCACGTGCAACTCAATCAGAGTTAGACCAATCGAAGTGTAAAAAACCCATTTCGCGTTCTTCTTTCAGTTGCTTTATCAGTTGGAGAAAACACATTTTTCTCTTCTTTTTCATTTATGTTGTTGAACTTAATTTATCGAATCACTTCAGAAGTCTTTTAAAGTTATAATATTTTTTTAAAGAAGAAAAGTCACTAGAAAAGAAGGAAACGTCATTTAAAAAAAATACAGGGAAAATAAAGTCCCAATAGAAAAAAAAAACTTTTGCAGATAAATTAACACGCGAAAAACAACACATCTTGTTGCCAATCAAGAATGAATGTTTAAAGTTGCAAGTAAGGGGAAGTAAGAGAATTCCTCTCATTTAACGGAAAACCACCAAAAAAAAGAGAATTTTGACATCTTGAATTCAAATTATATTTCTCGCAATGACGAATTGTGATGGGTGCATATATTTATGTGTGTGTGTTTGTGTGCGTAGACGTGTGTGTAGGACATGGGTGCCACCATCTACTCCACCTGCTCTGTGAGGACCAGAGGCAGACCTGCACCACCTGGAGGAGAGGGGGGTCGGACCAGCAAGATTGGATAGAGTGGATGAGCAGTTCTGGGGTCTGTCATCTTTTGCCGCCTGGCGAAGGAGTATACGCCACGTTCGCAGAGCAAGGACTGGTTGGCGAGTTATGTTGACAGACCACAAAATTTGACTACATGACTTATGGGATCCGAAAAGATAACACATAGCAATTGATTTTTGCTGCAAAAAAAAAGAAAGAAAAAACTTTCTTTAAGAAGTATAACTACAAAATCTTAATAACAAATTTCAAAACAGCTAATTCGCAAAAAAGCTTTTGGTTTTTTTTTTTTTTTTTTAAGCGTTTGTTTGGCTATACCATTGATTGAGTGGTAGTGCCTTACATTTCAAAGTAATTGCGCTCACATTTTGGGTACACCATTTAAGTATAACAAACGTCCTTTACCTAGTTGTAAGGGCTGTTCACCCCCCCCCTTTAATTTGTACTTCACCACTAAGTTCTACAAATTGTAGTCATAGACTGAATGCAGTAAAATCACGTCTCGTTATTTATCCCGAACTCTTTCCGAGGGAAAAAATCTTTCTACATCATCTTCACTATAAGACAGCGAAATTTTATCAAGTTGAGTTGGTGCAATATACTTACTAGCTTACGTGAGGGCCATTACCTTTCATCGTCTAGTGAAACTTAAATGCATTATAATTGACGTAACAAAAGACTAAAAAATTATGTAATAACATAAAAAACATGAACATGTAGCTAAATTTATATTCATTTAATAGCCATAATGAATAAATTAATATATAAAAAAAGTGTGCACTTGCATGCAAGTTAGATGTAGTAGAATGTCATAACGAAATAACTGTAAAGTAATTACGCTAAGACACAAAATCACCTCCCTTCCTACAATGACCTTACTTAAAAAATTTACCCCAGTTTATAATACTGTTGTTATATTTAGAGTTATTTAAGTAGGTGGAATTCACCACTGAGAACCATTGCCCCCCCCCCCCACCATGAAGTTCATGATTTCTTTTCCTCACTCGTACAATACGGAAAACTATGAACCGTAAGAGGTTCTATTTCGTGGGAAGACTTCTTTTGTTTTATTTATTGGTAAATATCAGGAAAAGTGCTAATTTAATAAAAACCAAAAATGTTTCTTTTTTCATACAGTAAACTGCGTCGCACGTACAATCCATGACAAAATTTTCAGGTTTTACTTTAATTTGTGACAGTAGAACTCTTTTTATTGCCTCAATGTCATATCAGCATCGCGTCACACATTCGAATCGTTAAGTTCAAAAAAAAAAAACTGTGGATTATAAAACATCGGAGCAGAAACAAATACAAAAGGAAATAACGTGTTTTATGTTCATCCATGACGATTAACTCTTGTGTTTTAGATAAAATGAATTTAGATCGATAAAAAAGGCAATTTCTGCGGTCACAAGTTTTCATAGCATGACGAGTGAGCCAACTTCCGGAATGATAATATTTAGACAAAACAATTTTTGGCACCACAAATTTACGCTGGGTAATAATATGTGATGTTTCAGTTCCGATAGAAAATTTTCACTTCGGTTGCATTGAATTACAGGTAAGATTTTTTCAATCTTGACTTTTCTTCTTCTACCAAACGAAGTGTCATGACGGCAGCGGAAATTAAGACACGAAATAAATTAAATTTTCAATCTATTTTTGCATAATGTAAAACAAACTTATTGCCATGGACATAATAAGGTGTTTTTATTTTTGAATTTTGAATTGGGGATGTTCAGCTATCATATTGCGGGAAATTTGTCATGTCGGCAGCGTCGAAGTAGAAGACATTCGTTATGAAACTGATGTGTGCGTTACCGATGTTTTCGCAATTATTTCTTCGTTTTCTAAGTTTGTTGAGTTGAATATTAAAGTACAAAGATAATTTCAAGCGCATCGTTTTTCCTGCCAAATATTTTCATTTTTGGAAGCAGTTTATTTATTTATTTTTTTAATGCTTCGAAAACATTAATTTTTTCTTAATATTTGAGTTTTCAAACAAAATTATTGCTTTTTTCACTCTTTTCTTCTACATCAATATTCAAACCTTCGTTCGTAACTACTGCACCTAAAAATAAAATTTTGTTTTAAAATGGAAAACTTACGAACAGTTAAGTTCAAATCTCCGTCCCCCTCAACCTCTGACTGTCTCGAATTAAAATTGTTTTATGAATTTTATTTTATTTTGATTTTTTAACTATTAACTTATTTATCTGTTTGAAAAAAACTTTGTCGCACTAATTCAAACTTTGACTTTTAATTAGTCTCTAATTTTATTTATGAAAAAAAAAGCGTTCAGGCTGTGTAAGTATTATTATATTCTAAGTAATAATTATTTTCTTCTTAAGCTTAAAAGGTAGTGAATGGGTTTATTTTTGTACACTAAGTGAGAAATCTGTAATATTTGTCAGATCGGTAGCATTCTCATCACGTCGGTAGCACTCAAAGACCCCCCACCCTAAAATGGGGGTAAATGTTCACCTTGACATTGCCCCTAATTTAAAAAGAAGTTGTTACTAATGTGTATTTGAAATACCCTATTAATTTTATTTTCTGAGTACCTTTAAAAATTGAAAATTTCCATGCTCAAATTGGCAGTTTTCCCGATTATCACCCTTATATTCAAAAGCAATTGTTAATTCAATTAAATTTTGATGAAATTAATTAGATTGAATCCACTATTCAAGTTACGTGCAACCAAGCATAATTTTGTTTATTTAACTCGTTAGATATAAAAAAATACTACTTCATCTGTTTGTTCAAAAATTAAATTTTTTGTGCAACCTTCAGCACACTTTTATTTGTGAAAAAAAATGTATCAAAATATTCAGCTCAGGTATTCCCTTGTAAGAAAAGTTTATTTACCCTTAGGGATTTTAAGCCTTTCTCCACTCCACGAGCAAGACTCATTTTAGGATTTTATTTCACCTGGGAATTTCAAATATTGATATAAAAAGTTGTTTTTCGCATCCAAAACGAAACTTCATTCACAGCAAGGTAAATATTTTTACCAGGTAGGTAGTGTATAAAAAGGAGGAGAAGTATATGTTTGCTATAGCTTTGAAAACATCATAAATGTGTGTCGGTGTTTACATTTGTAATGTAATAACAAAATAAGAAACTTTTTTTTAATAAGTATTGTAACAAATGATGCAAGACTAAATTACTTTTAAGAAATAATTTTGAAAGTTGTTATGAGAGATTTATAGGTAATGAGATTTAATGCGAAAAGAATTGACGTTTCAAACTTTAGGTTATTAGGGTTGAACTTACCACCCTTATGGTTACGGTCCAGTGTGTTAATCATAAAGGAAGACCACATATACATTGGGGCACTGAATAAATTGAAACTTAATTAATAGCGAAGCAAACCTTTGGGTTCACAAGATACCATGATAAAGTTTTATCAGCTTTCGGATTGCATAACATGAGTTACTGCAACGTTTATATTTCACACTTATAAAAACTTATTTCGAGTATTTCCATGTAGTTGAACACTTAAAATGACTCGTAAACTGAAATAAGAAATTTTACAATATTGCGACGTATTACTGTCCATTGTCCATCCTTGAAAACCGCGTTTAGCACTCGCGAACCATTCCACCATTAAAAAGGGGTGATGGGTTGTGAGGGGAAACTTTCAGAAGTTTTCAATTTAAAACTTGTACTTGCTATCCTTTTGACATATTCAACTAAGCTATGTAGGGTGAGTTCTGGTAAGTGCGTACCCTTTTTTTTCAAAGTTCATGTTCTCAAGGATGCTGCTCTGTTGAAAAATCTTGTACACTCACAATTTTTTTTATTTTTCTTTCCAGATCCTTTACTAAGATTTTCAAGCATATAATATGTCAAATAAACCATAAGCATAGGTTTTGTGACCTGGTTTATGACACCTATTCTAAGGTACGCACTTTCCCTACCTAGCGGGGTAAGTGCGTCCACCTTAAATTATATGAATATGAGCAGGAAAAAACTTCTGGCTCATATTAAATATGTTAGGTAATTGCCTTGGGATAATTCCCAATACTAGATATCAGCAGTTGCTTGCACGGATGAAACGCAATCATTGATATCCCACGTGTCTAACGAACAACTGTAATTTCAAGATTGAGAGAGTTGTGTTTGTGATTCTTCCTTTGTCCTTTTAATAAGACCAAGTGAGCAAATGTAAGTTGTTTTTATTTAGTAATAATCACTTATAGTCTACATAGTTTATTTTGGCTTAATACAATAATCAGTCTGTGTTTAAGCCAGGGTTCGCACTTACCCCTTCTTAAATGTAAGATGAGACATGTGCGTCTAATAGCGTTGTTGTAAGTGCGTACCCCTGTCATTTTCTTTAATTCTATTTGTATGGCAGATCGTTAGGTGACCTGAGTGAACAATTCGTTTTTTTTTTTCTTTTTCTTTTCTTTTTTCTCTGAATAAATACGGTTTTAAAATGTTTTTCTTATTAGAATCAGCAGCAGTAAGAAAAAACACAAAATAAAAAGCAAAAAACAAAAGAAAATAATTGATCATGATATGATACTTGAACTTTTTTTTTCTTGTGCATTGAAATAAATTTTCACAAGGTGTTCTTAATTTTCTTAAATATAATTTATTCATTACTCCCCTTTCGTTTTTTTGAATCAGTTGGCTCCTTATTTAGTGTTTCACTTAATTTCATTGCTTCATTTGTCATTCTGGTTTAAATTAAGTATAGCTTATGATCGTTATTTTCAACAAAAAAATTACTAACTGATATCTAAGAGCCAATATATTTCAGAGGTAATGGATAAAATTGAAATCTATGCCGCATTCAATGTAAATATAAATATTTGATGGAAATGACGTCGGATTTATAATCGGCTTATAAAAGAGTTATGAGCAAAATTAAAGGTGAATTACGAGAGTCGGATTTTCCACGTAATGGTACACACTTGCCTCATCATAATGGTACGCACTTGCTCCGCATAATAGTACGCATATGCTTCATGATAGTGGTACGCACTTGCCCCATCATAATGGTACGCACTTACCCCCACCTTACTTTAAAGAAAGGGAAAGTGCGTACCGTCATATAAACAAATTTTAGTTAGAGTATTTGATCAAAATACCCCATGTATGTTATTAGTAGCTATTACTCAAAAGAAACAACTTGCATTTCTTGACTTCAATTGCTTGATATGACTACAAGAGAAACTGAAACAAAACTTTCTCAATCTTTACTTTAGAGTTTTTTTTAAAGACATTTAAGTTGTCTCTGATTGTGTTTCGTCTATTGAATCCAGGCCTGAATTCTACCTATTGAAATCATCATTAGACAGTTATCTAACATAGTCGATGTGTTGCATAAGCCATTTCAGGACAGTGTTCATATAATTCCCAGTGGACGCACTTACCCCGTGGACGCACTTACCAGAACTCACCCTATAACAGATTTAATAGAGTAATTTAAATCATGAGATGTTTTTATAGTCTTTCGTAAGCCTATATTTTATGAAATGATGAAGGATGGTTGATCGATGAGATGGTTTTTATAGCTTCAAAATAGCGGCTTGCTGAATTTTTTACTTTGTGGCTTTAATTACTACATTCACTTAAGTTCATTTGACTCAGATCAGAGCGAAAAGTTTTGACCGTTTTCACTATACTACACTGCAACCTTTTTTGACAACAACATCGTGACATCAGCGTGACGTTTGCGTGACGTTAGCCTGTGAAAAGCGAGCTAGATAAAACGTCACAGCCCACTTGGCGAATTAGAGGAGATCGCTGACTGCTTGTGAGCTCCGCCCGCAGTGATGTTGAGTGTCAAGTTAAGTTGCATTTAGGTATAGTTAATTAAATTATTTGCATTGATCTATTTAAAGGGATATTTCGTCAATGACGTTTTTCTTAAGCACAGTTAATTTCATAATAAATGATTCAGATATATAAAATATTTTATCATTAATACAACATTTAGTGCTCATTATGATGCATAGAATAATCATTTTGGACAATCATTTTTCAGTTGCCTATTTCAATCAGAACGCTTAGTCGAAACTGAATTTATGTACTTTGAATCTCTCTTTCAAAAAGCGGAAAGTTATAAAAACGCACTGATGTAAAGCACTAAAAATATCTTCATAGATTTCTTTCATAAAAATATTTCATCTTTCGGATATTTATCTTTCCCTCTGCTGCTGCTATCGTCGTTTCTCTTTCAAGTTCCGAATCGACTCTTGGAACATGTTGAAGCAATCAATACGATTTATCTTCCTTTTGAACTCTTCCGAAGAAGTACTGCGTGTTAAGTTTCATCTTTTCAGGAAGGTATCCAATTGGTATAATAAGTAAAATGCTAATATAATACCGTCATTCAGATCTCAAAATCAAAATATCAAGAGTCATAACATTCCTATTAACATATATAAACAGTGATAAAAATTAATATGACTTAAAGTTTGCAATAATTAATACAAAATTATGCATTCAATTTAAAACCTTGTTTTGCATTAAAACAAGCATAATGATTGAGTTATAAATTGAATTGCTTTGTTAACTGAAGAGTTGGAACAAAGCTTTTCTAATTAATGAAGTTAAAATATTGCTTTAGAGGTCCTGGAAAAAAAATCTTTAAGAAGGCATTCTGTATCATTTGCTCACTAATAGACTGTATGAAACATGTGTTTGATCACTAAATGCTTGTTAGAGAATTTTTACTATGAGTGTGCTACTAAAAATCATTTACTTGAATAAAATTAAACTTGATTTAGTTGCTTTTGTTATTACCCTAGCAGCGTCATCTCATCGGCCGATGATCGGCCATTCATCGAAACCCGATGGAATTCTCATCGGCCGATAATCCAATATGTCTCATCGGCCAAACAGAATCCGAGCAGCAAAATCCGATGAGTTTTGCTCGAAATAAGATGAGATTTGGAGCAATTTACGAGCAGAACAGTCCCGTGCCCATGAATTTCATCGGGAAACTTAATCAGAAGGATATCGTTTTCCGATGGAATATAGCTCGGCTTATTTTCATCGGGAAAGTTGATCGGAAGTATATCGCTTTCCAATGAAAAGTAGCTCATCGAAAACCGTGCTCGGATACCGATCGGAACGATGTCATCGTGCGTTACGGGATCAGTTTACGAGGAGTTCGATGATCGGCCGAGCAAAATCCGATGAGTTGATGGTACTTATGTAAGTTAATAATGACCTTAGATATTCAAACGTTTATTATTTTGATCCCAAATAGTTTTAATTAAATTCAATGGTGAATGAATATAGGGTTGATTTGTAGGAATCGCCAAAAACAATTTCAAAGCCATTTTAACACCGCCACCGTCTCTTTTACCCAAAACTTTTCTTACATCTGTCCGTATGACATTTGCTCAATTTCAATGAAGATGAAAAATCTAACACCGAAAAAAGGCTCAAACGGAAACACACAGTATTTCCTCCTCTCTCTCTCTTTCTCTCTATCTCTATGTTGTACCGCATTTGTCATGTACTGCAGCTTTAATTTGCAATCGACTAAAATATCAATAATAGTACAATAGACCTGTGGTAGCAGTGCTTGCGTTGCCTTAGGGGCGCCCCCTTTTTAAAATATTAATAATAATAATAATAATAATAATCTCAACTTGGTCCCTTCAAAATATTAAATTGGTGTATACCTGCATTTCCCTATTACACTAGTTAAGAACCTTTTTTATTGTAATTTTTCAGAATGAAGTGTTTTTAACAGGTGTAACGATCTTTTCACGATACATTAAGATTGAGAACAAAAAAAAAAGCGAGGGGGGGTGCTAGAAGTAGTGGAGTACCGTGAACCCACACTTCCAGTCAGAGGAACCGTTTTGCTTCTTTCATGAAACTAAATAGGCAGTAATTTTGATACTTAATTTCTGTACATTTTTTAAATGCACCTACCAACGTAATGTTCGTTTTGTATTATTTTTCTCTAAATGCAATTGGAGTAAGGTAGAAATGAGAAATTTAAAATAAGTTTCTTTAAAAACAAGTGGATTACATTGGTCCCGCAAAGTCAAAAAAAAAAAAAAGCATCCTATTTCAGCCTACAAACACAGACACACCTATTGCTATTTATGATTGCAAAAAACATAATTAAAATTCAAGATGTCAAAATTTAAATTATTTTGTGTCTCTGATGATATCCTTTAACATCCGTTATAATGAAGCAGTAGTCGGTCTGTAATTATCATTAATTTAACTAATAATTTGTATTTATTGATTCAATTATTTTCATCATGAATGGAATTTGGCTCATCTGTTGGATAACAATTCGAAAATATGAAATTAAAACGTATTAACTTTCGCCCAATAAAACTATTAAATATATAATTATACCATTTAAACTAAAATCTTTAAAAACATATAACATTGTAATGCGGAAAGCAATGTTCAGTCGCATAGTACCATACATTTCTGCAATATATACTAGATCTGGGTGTACGAAAGTCTTTTCGTACAATGCAAATTCAAACATCTCTGCAACTGGAGTGACCTATATTGATAACTACTATTACTGATACAAAAAAAAAAAAAAAAAAAAAAAAAAAAAAAAAATAAAAAAAAAAAAAAAAAAAAAAATAAAAAAAAAAAAAAAAAAAAAAAAAAAAAAAAAAAAAAAAAAAAAAAATAAAAAAAAAAAAAAAAAAAAATAAAAAAAAAAAAAAAAAAAAAAAAAAAAAAAAAAAAAAAAAAAAAAAAAAGA
>JAXGGA010005315.1:0-35000 GCA_038373865.1 Uloborus plumipes | reverse complement strand
TCATTTTTGCAGATACTGCCGTTTACCTGCCCACGGCAGAGATGGCGCCAGTATTTTTTTTTTTTTTCGTTTTGCTATGAAAATTAGTTTATTTCGCTCCAATTTCAAAGTCCAAAAATGAGTGGAGTACTATTGCCTGAAAATTATACCTATTTAGATTTAATTGATGATGAAGAAAATAAAACTTTCCGAGTGAAAGAAATAATAGATAAAGATTCTGCAGAGGTAAGCATTTTTTTTTCTTTATAATTCCTTTTGTTTCAGTAACATTTATTCAGAAGGAACACGTTTTCGTTCCACGTTTAAAAGAAATGTTTGGACCTTTAAAATTAATACAAAGTTAGCAGAAATGCGAAATTAATAAATTATAGTAAATAATTGACGAAGATTCTGCAAGTGTAAGCTTTATATTTTGAACTTTTAAATGATGAGGAGCTCAGAACAAGTTTTCACTCCTCGTTATTTATTTTTAAAACATAAAAAAAGAGCTTTAAAATGTGCAAATTCACCAAAAATTATACTTATTCAAACTAATACATTTTTTCCATAATTGGAACATAACTGATAAAATTGTGCAGGCGTAAGCTTTGTCATTATTATTTTTATTGTTCTTTACTATTCCTGCTGTGTGCATGTTCATTAAATCAAAATTTTTGTAATTATTTTTTAAAAATTAAAAGGTGGGGGAGGGGGGGGGTTTTTTTTTTTTTTTTGCTTATGTAGTGCTGTACTTGTGCCTCTTCACTTTCAATCGATGCTATTCACATGCATGAAGTGCATTTTTTTTATTATTTGAGTTTTCGAACATTGGATTAGATTTAATTATATGCCATAATTCGTTAGGTATTTGGAAAATACATTCCATAATATTTTTCTTTTTTCTCAAAATCTTCTGTCAAATTATAATTTTTGGCATTTAGTGCTGTTCCAAAATACACAAGCAGGTAACAATATTAAAATGCAATAATAATAATAATAATAAAAATATTTTTGTCTTCACTATATCAAAACAGTTTATCAATCTTGCATCTACGTCCCTTTATGTTCTCAAATAACCACAAAGTTATTAATGGCAGTACATGATTATCAAATAATGTGTAGGTTCAGGATCTCAACTGCACTTAATTTGTATTTCATTGGAATTTCTCTATTGCACTTATAAACTATACCCTTTTACTTGTATTAAATAAGAATGTGAAAAAAAAACAATATAACTAAAAATTGGATAATTATCTAGAATTAAATATGCAGTCAAGTACTGTTTAATCAAGTTAATACAAGTAGAGACTAGAGAGGAGCAAATTAAAACAAACTTGCTGGAAAGAAAATATTTGTAGTGTCTATGATTTTTGTGTTTTTTTTTTTTAATTGCAAGTAAATAAAAAAATAAATGCAAATATGAAAAAGTTAAATACTCTTGACTGTTTTAGAAAAGAAACAACAGTAAACAATCTGATGGCGCCATCTAGTATGAAGTAATGCTTACCTGAAACCGACCAATGACAGTGCTTCAGCGTTTTACGTCATCAGTGGGTGTCAACCTTTCGTTTTACCCTATGTGGGATTCAAGTAAATGCGTTTCTCTCGAAGCTTTCACTTCCGCGAGACACGCAAAAACGCGCCAAGTAATGTCCCAAAGCATTTTCACCCGGAAAAGACAGGGTTGCCAGAGAATTGAAACAAATAAATACTACGCCTCCTCTAAAAAAAATATTACAAAGTAATACTGTTTCCAAACGTCGCCAAAATCAATGTTGCCAAAATGCGAAATCTATGAAAATGAAAAAAAAAATCCGCCAAATCTTTTAATTAAGTCATTAGTATATTGGAAACAGGGTTGCCGGAAAAATACTACGCTCCTTATTTGGGCCGAAAAAATATTACCGTAGTATCAAAAATACTACATCTGGCGACGCTGGAAGAAGAACGAAACAAAAATAGGTATGAACACGTAACCATGGTAACAACATGAAAAGTTGATTTCCGTTGATAAAATAATTATTTTCATCTTTCTTTTCAAACAAATTTTATTATCGAGCTGAACCATTTTAGAATCGTTTGGCTTGCTTTACTGCAGGTAAGCCTTGAATTTCGGGATTCTAAAAACAATTATTACAGCTCTCCTGATAATCGTAGAAACTTCGAAAAAACTTCATTTTGTGCAGAAAATTTCAAGCTTTCGAATGACATAAGACTTGAAAATGTGTATGAAATATTTCTTCCCTATTTTATCGAATTTCCGCTAAGAATTCGAATAGAAAAAGAACGAAATGGAATGTTCGAAAAATCGCTTCGAGGTGCAAAACTACATGCTACAAACTAATTTTGTGCCAAGTGGCGTGAAAATCGACCGAACGGTTTTGGCGCTACGCGCGTAACAGACAGACAGAAGGACAGACAGAACCACCTTCAGCTTTATTATTAGTAGAGATTACAGCTGAAAAAGTTACATTTAATTAAAAAAATTTTGCAGATAATTTTTTCATTGTACTTCTCATTTTATTAAAATTTCATGTAATGCTTTCTTGAAATTTTAATAAAATGAGAAGTCTTCTTTTCTTTCTTTCTTTCTTTTCTTGTCTTTCTTTTCTTTAATTTTTCTGCATAGTGTTTCATAATTTTGTTGATATTAAAAGTGATTTGGATCATATGTATCTGTATTGAATCTGGTTTTACATCACAGTTTTTGGTGAAGCTTTACTTCAAAGGTGTTTTTGTATTTTCAAAAACTTAAAGGTAGGTCGTTCATAAATGTAAATTAATTAATAACTGAAGTTTCCATTTTTTTTTAATCAAAAAAATCCGATTTAAATAAAAAAAATCTGATTTTTTTTATTTTTTAAAAAGAATCATTGATTTTTTTACACCCTAACTGCACAGCACAAAAGATGCTTCTGACACCATTTCTGCAGATTATTACGCAAATGAAAAAAAAAAAAACCCCAAAAAACACTATTGTTTATCCATGCCCCTAGATTTTCGATGTTGCTAATTGTCACAAGCCTTTTGGAAATAAAATAAACAATTGCATTCAATCTGATATATTTTTTAAAAATATAGGTAGCATAACTGTCGTGATTAGCTTGCTACATTATGTTATTAGTTCAACAACCAGGATGAGCCTAATTTTTTTCTTATGGTAGTTAATTTGAACTGTTGGATGTCCACTCTGTTACAGTCGATTTCATGATGAAAAAAATAGATTTTTTCTTGAAATTGCAGACAGACTTACAGTTTTAGGCTGTTTATTCCACTTTATGCTTGTTCTGTGATTCTAACTTTTCTTTGTGATTATAAGGATATTTTTAAAGGCTCTGTCACACAAAGTGATCAAAATATTTAAAATCCTTTCATAAATGAGTCATGTACTAATCGTCCCTGCTTAATCGGGTAACGGATAAACAAATAACCCGCTTATATGAATAAAGCATCCCGGAACTCATGCCATAGACGCAATGTTAAAGATCCCCGTTTAATTGAATAATTTTTCTTGGAACCCACAGTATTTGTTTAGGCGGGGCCGACAGTATATATATGGGAGTTTTTCAAAAGTCAAAAAAAGAGCAGAGTGCTGCTGAGAAAATCGCATTTTGTAAACAGCATTTTTTTAAGTCACTTGAAAATAGAATAATTTTTGAAGCAATTATTTTCAAAAAAAGAATGCTCACTTTTAATGAGTTTGAGTTACAAGTAAAAGACGAGGATTCATTAACCACGCATCAGGCATAGTGCAGCACCCTGCTCAGTTAAGTTTTTATTGTCTTGTTATAATTTTCTTTTATTTTTCTTTTCTTTTAGTGTCTTTGTAGAAATAAAACCAGAAAGAGGAACCATGAGTCGAAAAGAAGAAAGTTGTAGTAATATTGCCTGTATGCATAATTGCCTGTAAAAATAAAATTCTACATTCTCTTACTGTAAATCCATTCTCCTATTGTTTACTACGTGGTTTAAAACAGGTGTTAATCTTCTTCTACTTATAAGAAGTTGGTGAATCATATGGGTTTAATAACATATTTTTTTAGGTCCTGATAAAAGTCTTGTTGCTTAAGTCCTGAGCTGGTTGCAGCTAACAAAACTTTTGACTTGAAAGCATTTCTGAATATATCTTAAAAAATTCCTGTTTAAGTGAATAATTGTTTGAAAAAGGTTGTAGGTTGCTTTCAAATACAAATTTCTGGTTTTCTCCTCGTATTTTTCTAAATATATTTTATATAATATAGTTATATATTATTCATAAAATAGTTTTCTTCAATTCAGGGTTGTAAAAAACCGGTTTAAGCCATAATCGTATGAGAGCAATTTTTTTCGGAGACATCAAGACGTTATTAATTTATTGTCAACAAATGCTTATTCATGTGAATTGTCACGTTTGGACTTAATAATTAAATTAAATGTCAAAATATTAAGCGTAAAAATATGCAGTTTCATTTCTATAAAGGAAATTTTGTTTGAAAATCTTTTAACAATTGAGAAATCAGTACATATAAAAAAAACCTTGTTGTGAATGAGCAATTCAAGCGATATATTGCAATGAGTGTAAGACATAATTAATTATAAAATCTTGCACATTTATTTCTTCATAATTATAGCCTACTACCATTAATAAATTAATGTAAGAAAACTTGAAATCATGCATTCTTAATCATAAAAAGTATTTCTTAGTATTTACAAACACAAGTGTTATATACATTACATAACTTTTAAAATATTTTTAACACATTTAGATAATAAGAATTTCGTTATAAAAATTAATGTATATTTATTCTTCCATAATTCATACAGGGGAATATTATACTGGGATTTAAAAAGTTCTCTGTAAGGTAAAACTCAGGCATTAAATCTTATAAGAGACAGAATCATTGATATGTTGTTTTCAAAGTTTGATGTATCTTTTCTTGCTCTGATTGTATTGTGGATAAAAGCACATGACAAAAAGTGTGCAATTATTGGAACCATTTCATGCCTACTATAAATATTTTGGATATCTTCTATTATTTTTTTTTCTCTTGTTATTTAAATATTCTCCAGAGTTAAGATTAATATACAACGTGGATTTCCTCAATGATACATTATTTATCTCTATTCATCTTAAGTAAGTAAGCAAACTGGGTAGTAAAATGAAGTTTTGATTTAAGTTTACTTTTTGGGTATTTTGAAATGTACAACTGCTGAAAAAAAAATAATGAAGAAATAAATACTTGGATTTTACCCCCATGTGATTTTAGAAAGACTTAACTTGCGTCTACCTTGTATATTTATGTGCCTAATAGGTAATGTGAATGAATGGTGAATTAATGGTAATATGAATTGAATAAAAAAGTTGCATGAATGCAAAAATAAAACTATTTAGCAAGCTTAACATTACATTGAAAAAACACACAGTTTGAAAAAAAAACGATTTGGTCTAAACCGATTAACCCTGCTTCAATCAGTACAAAAATTTTCTTTTTTTAAGGGCTGAAAAAAGAAATAAAAGAAATCCATCATTTAAGAGAAACAAAAATAACGAGTTTCTTCGAAAAACTCAAAACTTCCTACATCTAACGGAAACGATCGTAACGGACATTTCTTTAAATGACGAAATAAATCATTTGTGTAACAGAAACAACCATAACGGACGTTTCTTTAAATAACGGAAAATTACCCTCCCATAACGGAAAAAATGAAGACGGAAATTTCTTCAATTAACAGGAGAAAGAACGAAACGGAAATTCGTCAAATGACGGAACACTTCCCTCTTGTAACGGAAGAAATAAAGACAGAAGTTTAGTCATTTGACAGAAAAAATAGAAACGGAAATCCGTCAAATATCGTTAATCTTCCGGCAGCACTGCTGCCAAGAAAATTTCCGTCAATTTAAGAAGAAATTTTTGAGAGTGTAGCCACTTCATTCTTCAAGCACTTCAATTATCACTTATTTGTCTCTGGACTGTTATTTGACCTGGTCAAAATGATACCGCCTTGACTTAATCATTATTGTTAGTAGTCATTGATATTTCTTTCGTTTATCCAATGTTTCCCGAAACAACATCAAAGTTAACGGCACGTACTTTAAGTATTTGCATACTAATCTACGCTGCAAGGTTTCTTGACACTGGCGTCGTGACGTCAGCGTGACGTCAGCCAATGAAAAACGGGCTAGATAAAACGTCACAACCTACTTGGCGAATTAGAGGAGATCCTTAACTGCTTCTGAGCTATTATTGACTCCGCGCGTAGTGACGTTTAGTGTTAAGTTAAGTTGCTTTCTGGTATAAATTTTCTGAGTTAATTTTCGGTAAACCTTTTTTAAATATATTGGACATTTTTACCAACAATGATTGAAACAGTGTAAGAAGTATCCAAAAAAGAAATAGAGATAGAAACAGGTTTTAACCGTCTATGTGTCAAATAACTGAACAAAATGGGGTTTTTTTTGGAATAAATTATTTAAACTGTAAAATATATGTCTTAGATGTATTTTTTAAAAATGAAGATCATATCAAACTAATAATTTTGTGCTTCATGACTACGACCGATTTAATTTTCAGCGGATTGTTTTACTTTCAATTGCTCATAGACAAAACACTTGATAGACTGACCGACATCCACACTGTTAAAACTAATGGTTGCAATTGGCACCTTTCCAGGGTGAAACGCTTGTAACATCAGCGGCACCCAGTAGGGTGCCGAGATTTCACCGTTGGCTTGGGTGAAAAACCGGCACCCTCAATTTAACAAGCAGAGCGGGTGAAAGATGGAACCGTATAAGATAGCATAATGGCACCCACACTGTTCACTATTGCAGATCCCCCCTGTGCTGTGTGCGTTTTTGTTTTTCAATTGTGTTTACTTTTATTTATTATTTTTATTCACGAAGTCTTGGTACATTTTCACCTTTTATTCCGATTTGAAAATGATCGAAACTGGTAATTAAAGGCATTTTCTCACAGTTCAGACTTTCCAACATATTTTAAAGAATTTATGACTTGGATTCAACTCAATAGTTTTAAGAGGGAAGGTATTTTTTGGACCCCTTTCAAAAACAAAAACATTCAGTTGTATTTTCGATCAATAAAAAATTGAATCGTTTCATTAAATTCTAAAATTTTAATCAAGAGTAACATATTGATACGTATGAAGAGTTCGACATTTGAATATCTTTATGGAATAAAAGATAGGGGTACTTGAAAAGCAGTTTTTGGAAAACGTCAAGTTTCTCGACAGATTAAAGATCGAAATACATTTTAACAATCTATTCATTTCAAAGATGGAACAAAACAAAGTAAACTCTAGCAATAACGAACTCAGTATTCGCTATCAATAACGCCAACGAAAGATATTAGCGAAAGCACGAAATGCAAATAAAAACAAATAAGAAAGAAAGAGTCGGGTAGAAAGTGTTTTTTTTTTCTTTCCTTTCGCGTTCTGCTGCTTCCTGGCTGTGTCTACGCAGCAAAAGAGAATCGCTACACCAGAGATAATTTTCCGTTGGAACACTGAATTGCTTTTACATAAGTTGGAAAATCTTAGAACTATGATTAAATGCATATACTTACATGAGAATTCGAAGATTAAAATGAAAAAATAATCCATTTTTGTAATAAACTCGAGGTGAAATCCAAGACTGTGAAAACACTGTATCGAGAATTCTGTCGTGTCGACGTAAACAAAATGTCCGCCATTCAAATGGTTGATGATGATGATGAGACCTCGGAGTCGCAATACGCAGGCGCCGCGATTAAAGGTGCCGTTTGGTACTGAGAGATGCCTCACTGAGCATGCGCAAGCCCAAAGGGTGCCGATGGCGCTCCAGAATTAGCATAATGCACCTTCTGAGAGGCCTTTTGGCACGGCTAGAGCATTTCAAATTCGCTATGGCACCCCATGGCACCTTGCTTTCACTTCAGCTTTCTTATTGGCACCCCTGCGTCACCTTTAGTTTTAACAGTGCACATATTTCCTCACCGCATAACTCTTCTTTCGGATTTTTTATTGTGTAATACTTTGTTAACTATTAAACATATTCTTGATAATATTTTTACTTTTCATTAATATTTCTTTCATAGTTGTTTTTTCATTTTTTATTGGAACTTTTATTTTCACTCCCATGTGCTCTAAGAACAGGAAGAAAAAAAAATGTCCATGCTAACACTCTAACAAACAGCTGTCGATAATGACTGGTGAGCTCACTTATGTTCGTCGTTGAGAGATAATAAACGCCGCACAGACAATAAATAGTTATTTATATTGCTTGATCGAACTTCTACTTTACGAGTAACCATTTGACTTTACCCAAGAATAAAAAAAGGAAAAAAATACTATTAAATAAATAAATTTTTTTGTGTCTTCCATAAATTTATATTAATTAAGATTTTTTCTGTGAAATTCAATGTTATTATGCATAGCTAAAATATTTTTCAATTAGAGAAAAATATAGTTTATTTTTAAAATAGTTTTTTTTTTTTTTGCTTTAAGTTATCTTTTGCTCATAACGAAAAATGTTTATTTTTCGGAATATTTTTCTACTTAATTAATTTAAAAAAAAATAATATTAAATTTTAATACTTTCTAAGTATACGTTTTAGAAGCTTTTTATTGATTTTGAACAGAGACGTGTATTAAATTCAGTTATGCTCCATGCATGCTGCTGGTACAGGAAAAAATGCAGTGGGAGATTTTTTCCTTGTTCCATGAAACTTCAACAAGAGACAGGTAAAGTCTCCTATTCAATCTGACAGCACCATTTCTAAACGAAACAGTAACAAAACATTATTTAAAGAAAAAATAAAGCGAAGTAAAACAAGAAATGCAAAAGGAAGTGTGTTCAGAAAATTATCTGGCAGCCAACGTAAAAAAAAAAAAAAAATGTACAGTTGAATTTTGATTTTACGAATCTCTAATTTACGAACTCTCGTGATTTTTCTCCTTCTATAACTTAACACAAAAATGTTCGATTGCGTATCTCTCTGGGAGCGAAGTGTAAAGAAAAAAAACTATGAACACCCTTTCCTACCTACGTATATCCATGTATACTGAGCTTCGTTATATTACTTGTCCTCTTCTTCCATTTGAACACCACACGAAAAGAATCTTCGGAAAACTGAGTCATTTTAATGTAGTTTTGAGTAGATGAAAATTTGGAAAAGGCATATGCAAAAAAAGTAAATTTTGACTTCGAAAAAAGTATTTGTGAAAAAGATAGGTAATTAAGAGGTAGTAAGATTATAAATTTATGTTTTTAACCCATCAATACCTTGAACATCCCTTTTTAGGGACGGTCCATAAAGTGTGTCTAAATTTACAAAAAATAAACATTTCAACCAAATAATAGTGTTTAATTATTACTTTGGTATTGTTTCAATTCATTATTAACATATTGCAGCACATAACCATTGTAAAGTGTATTCTGTATCTTTATCAAAAATTACATCGTTCACAATCTCAAGAACAAAAAGCTAAGCTTTTAAAATTATTCCCAGCTTCCCAGTTTGAGTTAATTGCTGCTTTTATTTCTTCTTATAAAATGTATTTTTAAGTATTATATCATAGGCAGAAAAAAATTAGTATTTTTTAAATTATTTTTCCTGATTACAAAGTATAGTAGTATACAAAATATCTTTGGAAAAAAATATCAGGCATTAATGGGTTAAAAACTGCTTCTTAACTTCTGTAACTTCTTTTAATGGACCGTATTTCGTCAAACTCCTAACGTTAAGAATCCGAAACGTCGAAAAATCTGGACACACATTTCAAAGCTCTATAGCCAATAAACGGTGATTTGTTATACAGAAAAGCTACACATTGTAACTGCAGTTTAACTCCCTCAAGGTCAAAAGTCTCAATATGTTTTATATCTTTAAAAAATGAGGAATTTCTTGAAACCTTAAAACACGTATGAGCAATATATTTTAGAATTTATACTGTAATACAATGGGTTTTTTACGTATTAAGTAAAAAGCTTTAAAAAAAAAATTAGCGAACTTTTATAGCAATTTATTTTAGGTCATCCTTTTCGAAAAATAGGCACTATGCCTAAATGCAAATAACGCGCCAAGATTGAAATGATTTTCTTGAACTTCAGAGAAAAAAGAAAAGTTATAAATGTTGCTGTCAGTTTGGGAAGAAATATTACTGATTACAATGCAAAGTGGTTAGCGTTTTTCATATGTCATGCAATATATTTTGGTTTCAATATGCCACGAATGTAATAGCAAAAAAAAAAAAAAAACTCTGATTTAATTATGTTGTATTGCTTTGAATGTTTTGCATTCATTTATCATAATAAGAGTCAATATTCTAATGTAGAAGTTTTGAATAGTTTGTAACATAAATATCATTATGATTGAAAACTCAAAGTTTGGCACATTTTTTCCCCTCTTACATAAAAGCAAACGCAAAAATACTATGACTAGCAATGTTTTTTATTTTACAATAAAATAATAATTATTAAAAGAAAGCCTTACTTTTAACTTCAAGTTTTTTAGAATGTGTAGGATGCTTTCAAATTTTTGCACTAATGAAGAAAATAATAAATTACTGACTATTTAATGGATGTCATGCTCTAAAGGTGGAGGAGGGGTTCCTAAAATCGTGACTGTTTGTGACAAGAGAGATGGAGGAAGTAGCAGGGTGCTTTTTTTTTTTTTTAAGTTTGTCTTTGCTTGTAGACAGGCCAATTTAAAAGAACTACTGCAAGTTTGAACATCACTCTCTTTTTCATTTTGATCCTCCTCTCAAAATGTTGTTTTGCAATGTTTTTCACTGATACTCGTACACGTTCGTATTTATAAAAAAAATAGACGATTTTTTAATTTCCCATTGAACACTAACGCAGTCAGAATTTGCCTTTTGGGACATGAGACTTTGGTCATAGCAGTCCTTTAATGAACAAAAACTCTCATATAAAAATGGGCAATATAATGAAAACTAAAGGTTTTGGAAGCTTTACCCTTAAAGTTTCTCTCACGGAATCCGTAGGAATTTTGTTTTATTTACAGATACTTTTTTTGTATTTTTACACGATTTTAGATAATACTGTACCAATGGGAAAAAGATTGATGAACTAAAGACCAAAATAGAAAGAATTATATCTATATCTGAAACACCTTTTAATAAAAAGACTAGCTATCGTGGCCGTCACGAAACTTTCTTCTATATCTATCTTATGAATTCCGGTTACAAAATAAAATACATACTCGCCCGAATAATTGGAGACAGTTCCAATTTCCCAATTATCGTAATAACTCTGCAAATTCAGAATCAATGAGCGAAATTGGAAATCATTACAAAAGAATTGTTTAGATTAATTGCAAACATTTTATTTAGTAGTAAAAAGAAATTGGCAACAGTTAAAAATTTCAAGTCATTGAAAGTTTTCAGCTGTTTTGATAATTAAATAGCGTGAAAGCGATTTTTTAATGAATTAATTTTTCGCATTGTTGACTAAGCGCAAAAATCACCCCACCCTCCCCCTGTGGTGATTGGCGCCAAAATTTAATCGATGCTTGCTTCCATATTGGGTTAGTGTTATTCCAAATTTCATTCAAATCGCAGCAATATTTCTCGAGATACAGTAGGTGCAATGACAAAATAAGCACTTTTTATTGCTCCACCCCCTTTTGAGATATTGACACATAAATTGAATCAGCACTTGTTCTCAATAGGGTCTGCCTGTGGACCAATTTTCGTTTGATTCCGCCGGTTACTTCCTGAGATATAGCAATCACCCTGCGTAGAACACGTGCGATTGCTCCACCCTCTTCAAGATATTGACACGCAAATTGAATCAGCACCTGTACTTAATATGGTCTACCTGTGAATCAATTTTCGTTTGATTCCGCCGGCTACTTCCTGAGATATAGCAATCACACCCGCGCAGAACACCTGCGATTGATCCACCCCCTTCGAGATATTGACACGCAAATTGAATCAGCACCTGTAATTAGTAGGGTCTACATATGGACCAATTTTCGTTTGATTCTGCCGGTTACTTCCTGAGATATAGCAATCACCCCCGTGCAGAACTCGTGCGATTGCTCCACCCCCCTTGGAGGAATTCGCTAAAAAAAGTCAGGTGCACCAGTTCACATGGTGGTACGTATGTGCAAAAATTTTTGTTCGATTTCATGCAGTAGTTTCTGTTCTAGCGCGGCCACAAAAACTGGTCACACACATACAGACTCACACACAGACAGACATTTTCCAAAAATGGTCGAAATGGACTCGGCGCACCTCAAAACGTGCAAATCCGTCAAAATTTGACATTTGAAAATTTTCGCGAATTCAATACTTTTTTCTATATATTAGATATAGAAGAAAGTAAAAAATCGATAATTTCACAGTATCTTATAAATACTCTGTAATATACGAGTATTTGTGGACACAGTAATTAGTCGGTTTACTTAGAAAATCCTTTAGGTGAAAGTTAGTCCCTTTCTTTAGAAAATGTGTGAGTTCAAAGCATACTAAGACTTTCTGGAACTTACATTATTATACGTTGAAACAAATCGAAGACATAAAGAAACATCTGCTTTTGCTCATACATTCTTAATGAAATATGAAATGTACTTTGCACAAAAAGTTTCCAACACATGTACAATAAAATCAGTTTATAGCAGCAACAAACCCCTGGCTTAAAGTCCACTTCGAAACATTCCAGAAAAAAATTATAACTCTAAAATCAAAAATCAGTTTTAAAATGTATGGAAAACAGAAGCCTGACGCTTTTGAAAGAAAACCTTATTCGGATTTTTTTTTTTCAAAAAGCAAAACTATTCAGTTCACGTCTTTTTAGCTCCTGAAAGAGAATCATAAGTAGATCACAGCAGGTTCTTCTAAAAGATGTTTTTTAACATTGCATGCTTTTTGGGGTTGAGCACTGTATTTTCTTTACTTTACGAGGCAAATAACTGTTGAGATTTAAAATAATAGCAAAAAGTTTGCGAATGTATACAGAAGTGATTGATTTCAATTGTCAATTTCACATCACAGGATCTATTCTCCGGGATGGGAGGGGTGGGGTTGAGGGGATGTAGCAAGCTAATAGAATTTGTACAGTTGCCACAGTACAGTACCCACAATAAACTGAAGAGCTCTATAAATTATCTGATATTACAGTACAATTGCCATTGAAGAGTCACAACAGCTATGGAGAGGACCAAAAATAATTGGCAAAGAAAAGAGGAACAAATACTTGTTGACCATAAAGGATGCCAGTAGCAAGAAAATGAATTTTATGGCTTCCCGTTTAAAAATCAACTTTCTCCAGAGAGAGAGGACATACCTTCTTTAGAAACCTCCACGCAGACGAAATGCTGTATAGTGCTCCTCCGGTAGGTTGACCTCCGACACATGCAATGTTTTCCTCTTTTTCGGGTAATAAAAAAGAGTCATTGGCAGCGAATTGAATAGGGGTTACTTTCATAGGCACCTGGCAAAATTATTGCAACTCATATCTGTGGCGATGATGTTTTCCTATTACCTGAAAAGATGGATCAAGATCATAGCTCAACTTTCCAGAAGGCTCTATAAGTGACAGCATAAGTTTTAGTTGAACCTTTGTTGCGGTCACTTGATACTGTCCGTCCATGAAAACACTCGTGAACAGTTCCACTTAAAAAAAGGTAGATGGGTGATAACTTTCAATTTAAGTTTTGAATTTAATACTTGCGTTTGCTGTATCCTGTTGACTTATTCAACTTAATTACGTATGTGAAATTAGCATCGTTCCACGTTGTTCGATACAGTTCAAAATGCTTTTTATTATTCTTCCCCTTATCTTACCTAACTCCCCTATTTTGGTAAGATCAGAGGAGACCTGGCGCATGCGTAAATACGCAGAAGGTTTTACCTAAGAAGATCAGACAGAATATGTTACTAAAGTAATTGCTTGATGGATGAATTTATTTTCAATATATGCTTGACTTCTATACTTAAAAAAAAAAATGCTGCTGCGACAGCGTTGTTAAGTACCGTTACTAGGGAAATTTGCTTTAGTTCAGTTTGTGAGAATTTTTCCAGTAGTACTTCAGTTTTTTTTTTTTTAGCAATGACAAACTACTATACATTTTCTTTTTGGACCCCAAACGTCGAATTTTCCAGCATCTTACATCCACTAGCCTTTGCTCTTCCATGCTCTATCATGCCGGATTGCATGTCGCGGTACTGGCACCATCTGTTGAGCTGTCGGATAACCAATGTGGCGTACGTATGCGTGTCACCTAGTTAGGGCCGATCTTAGGGTCTTTCCTGATGATAACTGAGTACACTATTTGCTGAACAAAAATTAGGTTAAATCTCAGGGTTGGGTTGCGTGCTTTTAGACGTACGCTTATCGCAATTCGTTATTGCGAAAATATAATCTGAATTCAAGTTGTCGAAATTCGCTATTCTTTTAACTCTGTGCACAACATGTACGACGATTACCCAATAGTTTACATTGCGATCCGATAATAGGATGTTTCCGAAAGCGCTACCACTAATTAATCTTTACTATAGTTGCAACAAAACTGGAATGGTAATTCAAAGTCTCTGAAACACATTACGCACTTACTTCTGCTTTCTCCCTGCTTTTCATAGTGCAGATGAGGTGGTAATGAGTTTTCAGGTTAAAAATATATCGTCTTAAAAGGCAGTCTTCTGATACTCCTTCTAGTATCAGAAGATGAGTTATCATACCAGAAAGGAACACTAAAAGAAAAACGAATCGCGTAATTTTATTTACAGGATTTTTGAATAACGCTTTGTGAAACCTAATTATAACTCTAAAAGTTCGCTGCGTAGGGGGAAAACGATGACTATTTTCGGTAGAAGTGCATAATCAGCATATGCAAGTTTGCTGATTGTCGTCAAGTACGCGGAAAATTGAAATCACTTTTATGTAAAAATGAAGAACATTTAATTAAAAATTGCATTTAGATTTTGAGCAGCGTCTCCCAAAGTGAAACAAATCAATAGATTTTAATTAATATTGATGGATGCTCTCGATTTTCAATTATGATTTTCTACAAAAATTTCTCCTATTAGGATAGTTTCAAAGCAGCTGTATAAATTGATTTATACTAATTATTTGGTATTTTAGGAGTTTTCATTTTCAATTAAGTTTCTCATCAAAGATTTAAAAAAATAGTGACACTTCAGAGGTGCCGACAAAAGTAAAAACTTAAAAACAATTACGTGAGTATTTTTGTGCCGTCAGTGATTATTTTCATCTCAAAAAATACCAACCTGTATGAGTTATAAAAGTATGTATAATAATACATACTTTTCATACATACTTGTATACAAAAGTGGCACTAGGGTAACAATGATGTGAGTTCAATTGTTTTTTCCGAACTTAAAAAATTCCCAACAAGCCCCAAAAGAAGTTTTTACTTCAAAAACACATGAGAAAGCTTTTCCATTAAATGAACAAAAATTATACTGCCGTGCTAAGAACAAAAGTAGTATCTGCAGATGAATCTCAAACTGATATATTGTTGTTTTGTGCCTCCATGTATTTGTTTTTGGAGATACTTTTCAGAATGTTTTAATAAAACATTATCTTAAGTAACAGCTGACTTAAATCCTATATAATAATTTTCTGTGTGTAATAATTTAGACAGGACTTGAAACATCATTAGGTACTGCTAGACCAGTAAATATAGAACTTATACCTGCTTGGAAAGAGATTTATCTACAATTTTTCATTTTTCACTTTTTATAACCGTAACATCTACTGTACTTCAGCTTTCTTGTATAAAAAGGCTTATTTGTTTTTCACTGAAAAGAAAGCAGTTTTTAACAACTAACTTAAAATGTCAAAATTTTAATGATTTTTTTCGGAAAATCAGAAGCAGGTTTCTTAGATGATTGTTTTATTGATCTGTCTACTGCAGAATACTTCTCCGTTAGAAGCAATTATTCTTTAAATTATCCTTTGTCTTCTATTGCTTGATACATTAAAAAACAACTGATTTTTTATGCTTACATATCATTCATCGTAATAAAAGAAATTCATGAATATTTTTGGAAAAATTGTATCAAAAAAAGGAAAAAAAAGATCATTCCTAAAATTAGCTTCCCCAATAAACCATTCATTAATCATAACCTACTATTAGGAGGCTAAGCACATTATTACCATGATGGTTCAGTGGTTGCAGGTAATTATAAATGTTTTGGAATAGCTTTTATACGTTATCATTAATCAGTTTCCTGCTCAGGTTTTCCGTGTAATCAAATTAATTCACTACATAGGAGGCTCATGCAGTACGGCTCTGAACTACTTTTTTCGTTTGTTTCTAATTATTTTTTTGTTTTCGATTAGATTTGAATACAATTGGCTAAAAGCATTTTATGGGTTTCACCTCCGCTATCAATCAACGCAGTCAACAAAATTCAACTTAAAATATTAAGTAGGAAAAAAGAGCTTCTCAATTACGTTAAATTCTTGATAATTACAGTCACATTTAGGGGTGTTTTTGAGTCATAACAATCTTCATATCGATCAGGAAGGAAATTAAGTATATTTTTTACAGTATGGCGATAAGTAATAAAACTTTTTTCTTTGTTATATAAAAAGAAAACTAAACGGGATTTAAAAAACAGCATGTTTTCAATATATAAGAGCAAGTGAACTAAACAATTTATGATGCAGCATCTCCTGGCCAATATGGTGCAGAAACGAAGAGGGGGGGGGGGTAATTACAGGTAATTACAGCTTGCGACCCCCCCTCGCTTCTGTTTAAAAAAAGAATTCACATTAATGTAGCGAACACAGAAATATTACAATTGATACGATTTGCATAGTTATACTTTACTCAGGGTGTACTGGAATTGCAATGCGCATTTTTCTGCCAAATATACTGCAAAATGGCAGCTAAAGCACGCTTCTAAACCACGTTTCATAGGAAATTTTTGTATTGATGACTGTAATTCTGGGGTTAGGACTTATTGTTTAGTTTGTAGTAGAAAGTAATGGACTTCATATACTCGTATAATCAGAAAACTATTATTTTCTTAATTCTAAAAAAATGTTCCGCACCAAGTAGTACTTTCAGGGCAGTTAAAAGCAATGTAGTAGTTAACCCTACACTACATAGAGTTGCCAATTCGATACATGAACTATTTTTCTTTATGACCAGGCATAAGGCAGCTCAAGCATAAAAAGCAAGTATTAGGCATCTTTAAAGAAAATATATCCATCTATCTTTAAAATTAAATGTCTAAAAATGTTTTTCAATGTTTTCTTATTACATTGAAAAATATATATAGTTCTTTCGAAGAAAAAAAATCATGCAGTGTAGGGTTAAAGTAAACACCGGATTCGAACATTATTGCTGAGCCTTTCCGCTACAAGTCTGCCTTTCATAGCACCCATTGTAAGATAGGAATATTCTCCAGTAACATATCTATACTGTATTTCTGTGTCATGAGAGGTACAAAGTAGCTTAAGGCTACAGATTAGATGAATAAAAAAATTATTTTTTACAAGCCGGCTCATGTTCACCAGTCGTGTGTTTGAAATAAAAGCACAAAATATGTACAATGATACACTCCATTAATGAATAAATAACTGCAAAATAAGTTCATGTATAGCACTTTAGTTCTATCTTATACTGAAAATTAAAAGTAATAAGAATAATTCTGTATGCACGAGTTTATCGCAGCATTCACTAGTTCATGCACAAGACATTGAACGTTGCTCAGAACTCGTTAAAAAGTATAAAGTTATATCACCAATAACATCTTATAACATTCATAATAATATTCGATTGTATGAACATGCATTGATTATTCTCTTCTTTCGGACATAAACAGAAAATTGAAATAATATTTTAATGGAAAGAAAAACGAAATTGCAAGAAAAAAAAAGCTTCTTTTCCAAGTGTATTTTCGGTTTTATTCCCATTTTACTTAAGAAACAGCTTGTTATTCACTTTACAGTCAGCTTAATCAGCATACAAAACTGTTTAGAAATTATACCATCTGAAGAAACCTTTGAGTAATTATTTTAAACAACTAATATCAGCGTGCAAAAGGTTGTTAACTCGCAAAATTCCCAATGTTAAACTAAGTAATAATTTATTTCCATTGTTCAAATTCTGTATGTATGTGCGTGTATGTGTGAAGTGTGGTTTCATTTTAAACTGGTTTTTATCATTGTTTGGTACACTCCTAAAAAATGTCAAGATCATCAATGAGGAATTCTCACGTTTTGTGAATTAATTTTTAAAGAATAGAAAACAAAAAGTTATGAATAAAAATACTTTTCCCTTTAATTTTGGAGTTAGTATTTTTGTTATAAATGAGTTTTAATCTCGCACTATATTTCGTATCTCAAAAACGCAACAGAATACAATGTTGGCGTAGTGACGTCACAGTTCACGACAACCGCGCCGAGCTCAAGCGAAGAATAGAGTTTCAGTGCATCTGCATGTCTCATTTGAGATCTTCGTTCATCACTTCGAATTATTAGCATTTTTTATGATGGCGAAGGAAAATAAATCTTACTATAAATATTGTATAGTGCCTCGTTGCAAAAGTTCTTCTGTGAAGTGCAGGGAGAAGTTGTTTTTTAGCGTTCCCAAAGACGATGGAATACGAAAAAAATGGGTTAAAGCAATGAAAAGGGATGAAAAACTAAACCCCAAACTGTCAAACAAATCGTCTTTATGGTGTTGTGAAGATCATTTTTCGGTAAGTACAAAGTTCAACTGTTGTCTTTTTCGATTTGTTTTTAACTTATATGATTTAAAATGGAATACTAAAATATTGTTTGATTTGCTTGCATTTAGGTGTTTGATTTGCTATGATGCTTTTAAGTGCCTTGTAAACAATCAAATCAACTTTTATCAGTAACAACATTTCAATTATTGTTTGTCAATTAATTTCTGAAATATCGTTTGAATATTTACGAACATTTTTATCTAATAAAAGTTCTACGAAAGTACCTTTTGACTACAAAAAACATCAAACGTACAAGATAAAGTATGCAAGCTTCGAAAATTTTTGTTTTACATTGTTCACTGTGTAAAATTTACTGCAGAGTAGTGAAAATTGTCATAATCATTATGTTTTGTCACAACACCAGCCATTATAAGTACAAATCATTAAAGTTATGCTTTATTTATTACTATTACCTTTATAATCGACAAAGGGTTAAAATTCTTATGTCTTTCACAGATCCCAAAGCCCCCACAGACTTAACATTATATTAATAGTTATAAAAACGATACTTCTAAAATTAGTAAAAATAAATTTTAAGAATCTTGATTAAGTTTAGTGTTAGTAAAAATGAATATGTGCGATAAAAAAGGAATAAAATAGGTGTTTAATATTCACTAATGAAGTTATTCACTTTCTATTTCTCATTTTTGTAGTTTTGCTGTTAGAAAAATACAAAAGCTAGCAGATATCCACAAAGCAGATTTTTCCATTACACATAGAATCACTTTTCTACCATGTCCATAGAATTTAATTTGACAAAGAAATATAAAAAATTGCTATCTGCTTCATCGATTTCCATTTTGAAAAATACATTTTTCAAGAGAATGTGGAACTAAGCATTAGAATGAAAAAATAAAAAAAAACAACGCGCTAACATGAATTGCTAGTAACAAAAATAAACTTACCTTTTAGTTTTTATGCCTTTCATTTCAGCTCCCATGAAATTCGGATTTTTTGCCAAGAAGGAAAACAATGTCATACTATCAATTTTAGGCAAGTTATCCGATTGTCCTTTGACGTATCCATCTAATACAGACATCTTACAAATCAGATCGCTAACCTTACAATTTTAATGAAATTGAAAGAACGACTGAATAAAAACGAACAATAACAATATAAAAATCAACAAAAACAATATAATAGAAGAGAAAAACTATATAACGCACTCAAAAACAGCAGAAAATAAGACGATGATAAACGATCGGAAATTGAAATAGCACGATGGAAGAAAGTAAACAACAGTGGGTTCGTGAACTGTGACGTCACAGCCAATCACAGAGCGTTTAGGAATCACATGATTTTATCGTATTTTCAAATTAATTTTCTTAATTACTCATAATTATTTTGATGATTCTGAGAACATTTTCGAGATCTATGACATCGAATTTACGAGAATCGAAGAATACTTTGTGTTTTCCCGACCAATGCAAGTTCCTCATTGCGTCACCAAGGCTCCCCACTCCATCAGGTATTTCAAAAGACAGGGGTTGTAAGATTATTTTTCTCAGGGTAATTTTTCTCTTGTAAATTTAACACCAAATTACCACTAGAATTTTAATTAATATTTTTCATAACTATCAACACATTTTTTTAGCCACTTTATTATGAACAAAACTATTGTATTTCAGATTTTACTGTTTAAGTTACTACAGGCTACAGTGTTGTATATTTAGTATATTAAACGTAAAACGCGTAGGCGCAAGAAGTTTTTTCGTATCGTACTGCAACACTCGCTTTATAGGAATCAGGGTACAATAGTTCCCTAATTGGAGTCACTAGGTTTTTTGAAGTCATAACTGTGCTGCATTGTTTCTCAATTAGGGATTCTTTGAAAGTAAAATTATCCAAGCAACAGGGATCATTTTGCGTTTCAATTTTGGATAAAGATAGAACTGTTTCGAAACATCTTGCTAAATCTTTTGTGATTCGATGTGTAGAGGTACATAAAAATAAATAATTCAAATGAAAAGAAGATTGTTAAACTCAATGCATGTTTAATGAGGCAAGAAATTGGATTCTTCTTCCGAAGATGATAATCTGTTCAGAGCTTTCAAATTGCAAATGGAACATTTATGTTTAACAATGACTTTCATTTGAAAGGTTGTTTCTCAATTCGAATTAATTTGCTAAATTCTTATGTAGGGCTTATCCTTTATCTTACAGTAAACCTGATGGATAAGTAACATATAAAATAGTTGTATAGTTATTTATATTTTGTAACTTTTAAAAAAAATTGGCAAAATTCATGCAGAATATACAAAGTAATCATGTACTTCTGAAGCTTTTGGAGAGGTTTTTAAAAGTATGCATAATCATATCATTTTATTGTCTTACTTTCAAGTATATTTACAGTCGAGCTCTCTTAATGGAATAGCGAAAAAATATTCTAATAAGCAGGATACTCCATCATACAGTATATAAATAACACTAGGGAACCAATTGTCCGGGATGTTCGGGACTATCAAAATTCCAGATATCTGAATTTTCTGGTATTCTGGATCGCTTAGAAAAGATATTTACAATTTTTTTATTAAACTCAAATTACTATAATAACTAGTAATTTATCCTTAAATCAGAAGAATACGGCTCAGAAATGCTTATAGATATGGTAATATTAAAAATACTAGTTAAAGAATAATTTAAAATCTTAATCTTTACTTATTCACAAGACTTGAGACTGTCAATCCCCAAAGAAAAAGGTTTGGGGCACACTTTTCAGTAATGTATTAAAAATAGAGAAAACTAAAGAAAGGACAAAAAAGAAGCTTTTTAACGCAAATGTGCGATTTTTCAACTAGTATAGAAAAACAATTAGTTACTATTAAAGCATTTTTTTCCTTTTCCTTTTTTATAAATGTTTCGTTTTTGTGATTAAGGAAGTTATTATTAAGTGTTGCTTTTGCATTGTATTAATATCGATAAAATGTGATTTTTAAGTTCTTTTAGCCTTAATACAGTCTTGCATTTAACGATCTCTAGATTCCACTGTCCACCAAAATTAACAAATCTGGTTTTCAGCGTTTCTCGCACTTTTTGCGTCGTCACTTACGCTCTAAACGGTTTTTAAACGGTCCATTTAATAAAAAATTACATCAGAAGATGACAATATTTATTTCTTTAGTTTTTAGATGAAATAATATAGGATAATGTTAAATTTATGAGACCTTTTTTTAATTCAAGAAAATATTTGAAAATTTTGCCCCGCGTGTAGGATGACCCTTCAACTTTTAAGTTCGTTTTTGTAAAAAAAATCTGAGCTTTATCCGAGCTATATGGTATTTCTGAAGAAACGGGTCATATTCGTTTAGGTATTTAAAAAAAAAACTTCCTTTTTCAAATTTCCGAAACTGCGCATTTTAAAAAATGGCTGGAAAATCAACAAAAAGTTGCTGGTTTCCCGGTTTTTTAGTTCCGGGATCAAAAGTTCTGTACCGTACAACGGTTTGGCGCAATAAAAATACATTTTATTGAGCGGGACATTCTTTTGATCAATATTTTAAAAAGGGGGCTCGACTGCACTTATTTGTATTTCTTTCATTACTTCTTGCAAAATTACCCGAAAAACAGTTACAACTTAAAAAAAAAATGAGTACAGTACCTGATTTGAAATCATTTGCGAAAATAAACATGCGAAAAATTAGGGAACTCATTCACATTTCGATATTACGAAGTAATAATAATAATAATAATAATAATAATAATAATAATAATAATAATAATAATAATAATAATAATAATAATAATAATAAATCGTATAAATCTACGCACACCTCCCTCTTTAGACAATCAATGTATAAAACCTAGTATTAATCCACATAGTGTGGATGTAGTAAATATTTCGGTCAACTTTTAGAAACGAATATTTCAATTCCCTGTTAAGGCGCTTAAAAGTACCGTAAAATGGGGTGAATCGGAACACTTTTCAGCTTTAATTGTAAAAGAAATAGTTAAAACATTTTTTTTATTTGATTTTTTGGATAAAAACTTTGGTCTTGCTTTGCTTTTGATATCCCAAGCAAAGACAAAACATTTCGAACAATTATTATTTATATATATCTATAGAAATTAAGGGGTGTTCCGAATCACCCCGATGATAGGGGTCAATCAGAAGACATGATAATTTTTTAATTTTTTTCAATTTAACCTGTAATAGGTCTCAGAAACATGAGTAATATTGATGGGGGAGAATAAGAACAGATTGTTACTGTAAAATAAAAAAAAAAAATCTGTACCAGAAAACGTTTATGATTTCTTAAAACTTCAAATGAGCTTGGACTTGTGAAAAATTTAAATTAATTTTAAGAAATGCTTTTGAATTGAAATACAAAGTTGTAACATAAATTGAAGTCACTCATATCCTCCACAAATATGTACTTGTCCTTAAAGCTAGCAGTTGCGACTTGGCTTAAGTTTTTTCATAACATCTTCTGGGATGAACAATGCCTTTTCTTTAGATTCTTAAAATCTCTGGGTTTTGGGGATTGTCCTGTAAAGTTTTCCTACTTATTAATCACTGTCTGTGTGCTGGAATTTTGCTACATAAAGTCTTTATGACTTTCCCCCATGTATTTTAGGTAAAAAGAAGTCTCCCGGAGCAAAAATCTTTTTAAATCTGCAACGTTCTATTATTCTAAGATCTAGTTGCTCACGAGAAAAGATAAACAGTAATAAATCCTTGTTCTTGTCTTGACTAGAAGAATTGGGATTAGAATCTTGATTTTTCAAACAGTGTCCTTTAAATAAGTTTGAATTGGAACAACAGAACCAAGTGTTCCGATATACCCCGCAAATTTTTTTCCTGTGGGATTTTTCAGAATTCTTCACTTTTATCACACAATTTTGAAAAAAATTAAATTCTAATGCGGTATTCTGTTGTTCCGATACATGCATAATTGAAACATGCCACTCTTAGGTTTAAAATATAAGAAGGTTTGTACTTGTATATGAAGTTTTGCAGTTTATGAAAACGTGATGTTTTCTAGCATTCCACGTACAGCCCTCCTTATAAGCCGGTAACTTTGCCAGATTGACAAAAGTAATTCTTTCCTACTTCCTATGATCTCATCTTTCTTTAAAAAAAATATGGCGAAAAATACTCAATAGCATATTTATGAAGAAGTTCTTTGCACGGTCCGGAAGTTTTGTTCCGATTGACCCCGCTGTTCCTATACACCCCATTTTACGGTAAAGGAAAAACTTTAGAACTCGCTTTTTTCAGTTACAGGTGATATTATTTTCCTTTTTTTCTGTGTGCGTCTGTGAATGAAACCTGTTCTTAGACTCGATTCATATCAGTAAATTAACAGAAGACGTGAAAGATCTTTTTTTTTTTCTTTTTTTGAAGTAGAAAAATCACTGTTTATGATTTTAACATATTACCAAACATAATACTAAGTATTACTTTGAGCTCCTTAGAGAATACAATTCCGCTATAAAGGGAAATTAATGTCGTCATTTGAAAGAAATTACCAAAAGAGTCAGTTCCATAGATGAATTGTTGACTGTTGGGTAGTGAATATGAATAAAACATTTTTATAACTTCGAAAAACGTCTTTAGAAACACATAAGAAACATTTTTGTATTAATATTCGTGAAAGCTCTACCTGTTTCATGAAACAATTATAACGTTTTTGAGATTGTTTCACATGCAAAATATGTGACTTATGAATTACTAATAAAGAGGGAAAAAAACATATTTTACTAAATGTTTAAAAGCATTATCATGTCTTTGGAATGTATACATCGAACAGTAATTTGTGTTTACAATTTTATAAGACGAATGAAAAAATACGGATTAATCTATATTGCAAATAAAAAGAAAACATAAACAGAGCTAATTTATATATTATTCTTGATTGGGCACTGGATTCCATATTACAACCATAAATACTAATAAGATATGAACTTTGAAAAAAAAATTTAGCTAAACGTTTTTTTATTTTCTCACAATATTAATACGGAATACAAAACCCATTTTCTGCTTTTTATACTCTAGAATAAAAAAGATACTTTAGTGAAGTATAAAATAATATGCATTTAATGATCTAAATAACATAATGTACACACCTTTTTTAGTTAGCATTTCAAAAGATAAAAATATCTAACGAACTCCAACTAAAAGAAAAAGAAACTGACTAGAATTGCATCGGATTTATTTCTAAACTTTTCTAAGCAAACTGGAACTGCAATTACCATCGTTGATTGTTTAGATTATTGATGTGACATAGCTACATTCAGTACATTTTGTTCTAACATTATCCTAATTTGTCTTACTGTACCTAGAAAGGAGACTAATTACAAGTGCATTCGTGTATTTCAAAGGACAAAAATTCTACTTACAGAAATAGCAGCCATCAATGATATCTTGAACATCACTTCGATCAATAACTGCTCGTACGTAAAACCACTTAACTAGCTAGCACGTGCGAAATACATCGGAAATCAAGAGATAGAAGGAAATGTTTCGTGAGTTCTCGGGATGTTGTTTATGGCCTCCAATTTAGAAGATTGTTTGGCCTGCATTCCGAGCGTGAAATTGATTTCGAAAAAAATATTGTTTTAGGGCAAATATTTTTCAAAAAACTATTGGTACTAGTAATAACAAAAAATATTCTGCCATACTTGAAACTAGGAAACTTTTTTTAAAGATTTAACTTATTTTTTTAAAAGATTAAATTTTATATGTATGTTCTTTTTATTACAAGTTTTAACAACTTATAACAGTGTTTATTCTATATTCTGGAAATGAAATTAAACAAGCAAAAATATTGCTTGTATATAAATTCTTTTCCAGAAATTATTGTTACTGATTATAGTAGAAGATTTCACATAGATGGTGAGAACCAAAAAACTTTTTTTTGTCGTTTTACACACATACACACACACACACCACCACACACACACACACGCAAATAAATAAATGAAAATATGCAGTAACGTCACTGCCTAGAAATTATGTTGACACCCAAGTGGATTTATAAGATCATACAACAACAACAGCAATACAGTTTACAATGATTAGTGTTTTACAATGATTAATTTTTTAAATATCGCCGCTTTTAACATCATTCAGTGGATTTTTCGCAAAATATCGCCAATAGCGCCAAATTAAACCCAAATTCTAAAAATATTTTTTTCGACAAATTTATTAATGGCGATATGTCGCCAAGTTGGCGGCAAACACTTGGCGACCAAAAGCTTGGCAATATTTCGCCAAGTGGTCGCGCCAATTCATCTCACTTAAATCTGCATTGAAATTAACATTGATTTTCCCCAAAACGGGGTAAAACACTCCCTTGGGAACATTCGAGTGCAACCAAAAGGAGAGGTGCACAACTAGACGCTCCTCAGAGCCAATATACCAAACTAGAAGCTTCTACGGCACATAGTTTTTGAGTTATGCGACATACATACATACATACATACGCACATACATACATACTAGGGGTGCGACATCGAAGGCAAAACATCGATGTTTCAAGACATCGATGTATCGAAATTAAGACATCGATGGTATTGATACATCGACCAAAAAACATCGATGTTTTCAAATATCGATGTTTCCAAACATCGTTTTTTTTTTTTTTTTAATAAATTGCTTAAACATTTAAATGTACAGTAATACAGTAATTCCCCAATACATAGCGCAGCTTTATATCACTCAATTAAATTAATCTTTCGTCTCCTGAAAAACATCAACCGTATGATATCGATACTGCAAATGTTGATTAACTGTGTTATTTTAATTATCGCATATTTTCATTAAACTTTTTTTGCTGAAGTGTAAAACACCGTTATCAAAAAAAAAAATTCAAAAGTAAAACAAAAACAACGTTGTTTAAAAATCGTTTACCGTAAATCATCGTTAATAATTTAAAAAAAATATTATTTCAATACGATAGAGATTGCATCTGTTGAAGATGAATCTTTTTTATTGCATATTTTTCTTGCTTTTTACTGAAGGGTAAAACAGGCATCGAAAGAAAAAAACAGCGATCATTAAAAGACATCGACCTCAAACCATCGATGCTAACTATCAAAAACGTCTTCTAACGAGAATGATAGTGTAATGGCTGATTAACGATGGCCGCATATCTTGTTTTTTTTTTTTTTTTTTTTTCTTTTGCTAAAATATAAAACATTGACATAAAAAATTAATTAAATTTAAAAAAAAAACGGCGAAAGTAAATTAGAAATATTTTAGAAACATCGAGAGCAAACACCGATAATAATCAAGGAAAATGTTTTCCAATGAGATCAATGCTGAAACTTCTGATTAAGGATGAAAACTTCTTAATATGTCTACTCAACGCATATTTTTAGCAAACCTTTTTTGCTGGATTATGAAACATCAACATCTAAAAAACATCGAACCCAAAACATCGATGTTGGAAAAACATCAACCCTCAAGCATCTATGGTAAAAACATCGATGTTTTAGCAAAAACATCGATGTTTCCAAAACATCGACATCGATTTCTCAGCCCTAGTACATACGCACGTGCATACAGACGTCACGAGAAAACTCGTCGCAATTAACTCGCAGGTGGGTGAAAAGAATTTTTTGGCTTTGTTATATGTTGGTAGGTACATATGCACGTGCTGACAGGTCGAAAACACTACTTAACATTCATTCCGGGATGAGCAAAATCAAACTTCAGACTCAAATTTAAGTGAATTTTTTTTCGCAATCACAATACTTCCTTTACTACGTAAAAGGAAGTAAAAATTGGGGCAATATATTGGCACGTCCCTGTTACCTGACATCAACATAGCTTCATTGGAGAAAGACCGCCTGTTTGGACAACTGAATAAATTGGACATCAAATATATAAGACTATCATAAAACTGTGTACTACATTTCAGTATTGGAAAAGTAAAGCCTTTGATCTACGAGTTACGAAGTTTCATCAGTCTTCGAAGTTATTCCATCCAGAAACTGCTGTTGAAACTTCAGTCTCTGGCTGAAATGACCGAGTTGTAGGTTGCAAATATTACTGCTCTTGCACTAGCTTTGGGGTGATGACTTACTGCTTAACAAAATTGAGTACTTGAAATTCTTCCAGTGACTGTGCTTCTAATGTATCTAAAAAGCCCAAAGAAAAGACCACTCTTGATTTGTTTTAAACAACTGTACAGTTTAATTTTAATTTTTTTCTGTCCTTCCTTATGTTGGTTCAATTCAAAAAGCGCATGGCCCTATTTAGGGCCATACATTCCTAATTTGGACATTTGCAAGTTGGCTAGAAAAATGTATTTAAGAAATATTTTCATACTTAGAGCAAATCTGCACATATATCAATTATTTTTAAAATGCTTTTTTCTCTCTATATAAGCCTTTTTAGGTTTTCTTACTAGAAAAAAAATTGCCTCCCCCAGCTCCACTCGTTTTTTTCTTTTTTTATCCTTGCCAAATTCATCTCCTAAAAGAAGTTTAGTAGCGACTAATATTCGAAATTGGTTTCTAGTAGCTACATTTCAAAAAAAGTATTGATTATAGGTGTAGCTACTTATATTTATAATGAAGTAGCTGTAGTTCCAGTGTACTACAAAAAAGTGTAGTTTTTACGACCAGTGAGTAAATATAAATCAAAAACTTATTACAAAGTTTTTCAAAGCCATAGAGAATAAATTTATCAAAATCAGGGACTCCAAGGAAGTTTTTCTCTTCTTTCATGAACTAAGAAAAAAATTATTTTAAAGTAGTCATTAATACGATAAAACATTACGAACTTTGTTACATATCTATATCAATTTATTTGCTGAAAGTTTGTCGTATATAAAAACTATTTCAGCAAGTGATTGATAAAAAAAATGCCCCTTAAAGACCACCTTCCTCGAAAAAGAGCAAAACTTCTGGTATAGAATAAAACAAATGCTAACAAAAAGACATCCCTTTTCTTCTGCCAGCGGTAAAATAAATGGCTCTTCTCTATTGAACGTCCAACTGTCATACGTTGTCAAAAAGTTTTTGTATACTGCCAGACATTTTGACTCGTCTGTATATTCCATGCCTCTGCCACCTGTCTCTCATTGTCTTTATTTTTTAACATGATACCTTACTTTTTTAATTTGTAAAGTAATATCTAGATTTTTTCCAGTTCGAATATGATGATATAATTATCGTGATTTCGTGCATTGATCGAAGTTTTAAAAATTGTGAATCAAGTTCAACACATTTTTATCACTTTGCCTACCATCTCATAGGTAACTGTAGAAAAACTAGGCTTTTCTGCAGTTACAGAATTGCTACATTTTAGTAATGAGTACTAATATTCATCTTTTGCTGAAATTCAATGCAATCTTTATAAATACTAAAAGGAATATGAAATTTGGTCAAAGTAATAATTTGTAAACAAATTAATAAAATGTACTTATGTAAACTAATCCTTTAGATACTGATAAAATACTGGCGTTTTTAAATTGGTCTCCCTGACACGAAATCCACATGTCAGATAAATGTTTGATTTCTCTTCAAAAGTAAATTTTGAAATCTTCAAAGTAATTTTTTAACACTTCCTTCAAAATTGCCTCCAAAGATTCCGTCATTGCCTCTAAAAAATATAAATGATATTCAGTAAGTGTTTTCTGTTTTCTTCAACTTTAAAGACCTAAAGAAATCATTATGAGCTAAATAAAATATACATGGAGGACAGAGTACAACGAATAAACCTAAACACCACATCCTTTTTGCCAGGAATAAGCAATCTCGGATTTTTTTGGGTTGAAACTCGTGCCAAGTACAGCTTTGCTTCAAACAAGTTTTAATAAGAACCAAAAAAGAAGTTTATTCTTTGTGATAGTTCATCTTTTTTTCAGCAAAGTTTCTGTAATACCAAATCGTCTTTCCTTTAAAATTGATTTACTCCAATCTTTAAACATTTCGAAGAAACTTCTAACTGTGCTAAAGAGAAGGATACACTCCTCATCAACTTCCTGTTACATCAAATATGCTTTAGCTACTGTATTTTTAAGAGAAAAATAAGATATACATAATTGTAAAAACGTTTAGTGAAAGAAACTTCGTCTGTCTGACTGTGTGATGTCCAACAGACACCTTAGCACTTATAGTCTGTACATTTGAAAAAAAAATGCGTCGGCACCGGGGGGGGGGTGTACTTTGGAGCATTTTATCTTCCAAATTAGTTTTATCATAATTTATTTTTTGGTTGAAAATTATCATAAATTACTAAACGGGGAAAAGGAATTTCTTACCGACTAATATTGTATATTATTTGAAAGAGATTTTTTTTCTTCATCAGATCAATGTTGAGCTAAATTTCTTAGTTAATTCTAAGAGGAGGTTTCAGCGCTTTTAATGCAACATAAACCCTAAGCTAAATTCACTTTTAAAGCTAAACAGTCGTGCCAAATGTAACTAGTAGAATAGAAGTTTAAACGCGACTTTTTAAACTCTTGGCCCTTCGGCTGTATTTTTAATTATATTATAAAAATTATTGATGGTGCTGCAGCATCTAATGAAATCGCTGAATCGTTAGAACATCAAAAATGGAACTGAAGGTCATAATTGTATTTAAAATTTTAAGCAAAGGCTGAAATCTATGTAATGTTATGGTTTATCATACATTAAGATAAGACTGGAGTTTCACCGCACAACACTTCAGCGAGACGAAACTGTTTGCAGTTTTTAAAAATGCTTTTGAAATTAGAATAAGCTCCCAACTTATCATTAGCTGATTCAATAATAGTAGAATAAGAAATAAATAATGAACAACGTACCATGTTGTTTCTGTCATCTTCATATCCTAGCTCTTTCTTCAATGTCTTTCAGGGAATAATTCATTCAAAAGAAGTATTTCCTATAGGCAATAATTCGGGACATTTTCTTATAATATTATATTTGTTTTAATTTATCTCTTTCTCAAAAGATGATTTATTCACCTGAGAAAAACATTCTTTGACTTAACGTCGTATTTACTGAAGCCAGATAAGGGTTTGAAATTTTTAGGTTCATAAAAGTTTTGTTAGATAGCAGCATTTTGATGCAGTGTTTGATGAAATAAAATTTTACCTAAGTAGAGATAATTGGAGCAAAAAAGGAACTTTAAAAGTACTTGCCTAGATTACAATTAAAGCCCAAGCCTTTAAATACGAGTGCCGTAAAACAGGAAAAGGATAACATAAACTACAAATTCTGAGCCATGAACTCGAGATATGATGCTTTTAGAAAGTGTTGTCAATAAATACGTACTATTAATCCTGATGATATTTAGAAGAACATAAACGCCATATAAATTAAAGTTTGTGTTCTCTTTAAATAGACCGAGTCCACCAATTTAAAAGAAATATAATGGTCAACTAAAATCAAAGCGACGCATTACTTTTGGAGATACTTTTTGTTTCGAACGAAAATTAAAGATACTATCAGACCCGCGGGGAAATTTTTCCCTTTATTGTGGGAGATCAAAATCTGTTTTTACGTATATTTTTGCGAAAAAAAAATCAAAATGTGAATTATTTCTTTATATTTTACCGAAAATGGGGAAAAGCTTCTCAAATTAAACCTCACCTATGAGTTTGACTAAACATCATAGGAGTTATGACCCAGTCCATCTACCACCACCTCCAAAAAATAAAGAAACCCCAGAGAAATAATATATGATGATACTGACATTTTTCATGTTAAAATAAACGTTTTCTGTTCTGATTTCAATGAAATGTCTGTGGTTTAGAATCTTGTATGGCGTTTAGATTTTATATACATGGGCATTGGAATCAAAATGCAGCTGAAATAAAATTCGTCATTCCAAATGAATACGTTTCTAACAGTAGGGGAATTAAACCCAAGTTTCGTGTCATATACATACCGCTTTAAACAAATCGTCGGCACCATGCTAAAATTACGAATGTGAAAACTGACACTTTTTAGGATATCCAAAATACTGAATTTAACTTTTTCCCACCTGGTTTGGTTATTTTCAATTTTTAAATTTTTATAAGTGAAAAAACATCGTTCGAAGGTATTATTTAAATTTTTATTATTTATAAAATTGGAACTTGAAAAACGCGATTTTTCGCATTCGGTATTTTAGCATGGTGCCGACGAAATCATCTAATTCGACATCCAGCCAGGAATGCTATACATTAAAGCAATGCGTCATAAAAAAAAAAAGAACGAAATTAATTGAAATGGAGTGTTCCGTTTTTATGAAATATTTTTGAACAGTTCTTCTACGGTTTACCGATGGAGAAATATCTCCTTTTCTATTTTGGGTCATTCCATGTCAAGTGATCAAACGTTTTTTACCTTAAATTTTTGTATTTCTTTCAAATTTGGCTCATCAATTGTACCCCTTGAGGTAATCAAAAGTCTCAATTTTTAGATTTTTATCTCTATTATTTTTTCATTTATGAGATTTTGAACTTTGGAAAAACCCTCGTTTTTCCATGGATAAAGGAACATAAAAGGGACCATAACTCGGCACCAAATGCAGATAGAACGATTTGGTAACTGGCATTTTAAAGTACGTTAGTTGCCGCTTAATCTGATATGCAACATGACTAATTTAATAAAAATTTTCTTTTTCAAAAAATGAAATTTAAATTTCAAATTTCAATTTCTCAAAAAACATATAATAAATTTTTTTTCAAAAAATTTCAAAAATTTTGTATATTTTATCTATGTTTGTACAAATTTTTAGATAGGGATCTCAATGGGATCATATTTTTTTGAATTTTTGAATAAAACTGTATAGGAAAAAAATGACATTTTTTAGATTCTATTTATTTAAATACTAAGTTCTCTTGCTTGTGATGGTCTAAAAAGTAGTAAACAAGCATGAATATGTTTAAAGTAAGCTGGCATGAGCTTATAGATTTGTCAGGTTCATCCCCTCACCCCTTCCTCCCCCGCACAACCACACTTTTTTAATTCAAAACTGTTCAAAATGTTAAAAAAAACTCTTTGATACAAAATGAATAGTAAACTTATTTAAAGTTGGTAAATGAGTTTCCTTATAACTAAACGAAGTATCCCCTCATCCACCCAAATATACCATTAACGCTGTACTATTATGACATCTAACCTGGGTGAGTGAATTGACTGTTATTTTTACTCTAGGTAAGTGAGCTAGCATTAACTTGTAAATTGGTCAGCTCCCCCTCCCTTCCTTCCCGACCTACCATTTTTCCCCCAAACTGTTTAAAATGCTAAAAAAACCTTTTTGATACAAAATGAACAGTAAACTTATTTAAAGTTGGTAAATGGGTTTCCTTATAACAAGGCAAAGTAAAACCCTTCTCCCACCCAAATATACCATTAGCGCTATACTAATATGACGTCTCAACTGGGGATTGATTTGAGGATTATTTTCCCCGTAGGTATATATTGTTTTTCAGACGAAGTGTTTCTTTTTTCAATCCGATCTTCACAAAGAGTACTTCCATTCAACATCTGAATTTAAACTTATGATTCATTTCATCCCCTCCTCCAGCACCAATCTTCAATTTAGGAGTAAGAAAAGAAACGGTTCGCCCCAAGATCATAGTTAACAGCAAAATAGCACTGCTTTTCCTTGTTCTCATAATGTTTTCTTATTATTTTCACACAAAACTGAAAAGAAATCAAAATATCAGGTTATAGGCCAGTCCCCATCACTGCCTTTCCTTTCTCTTATTGGACAAAGCTCATGAGCTAATAGAAAAGAGTAACAAACAGAACAAACTGAAACACTACCAGACAACAGTAGAGACTGAGGCTTTGAAATGGGGTTAGGCGGGATGATTAAAAAATAAAAGTTTGGAGCGGGAAGGTAGGAAAAGGGGGGGGGGGGAGCAATCTGTACAGAAGTTAAAAAACATGAGAGGTTATGATCAAAAAAACAGTGTTTGTTTAATATATGTATACAGATATATCTTGCTGCGTTACTTTCGTTTACAACAAAATAAAAAAGAACTCAAACAATTAAAAAAATTCAGCTGCACACTAGATAATGTGGGAAGATAGTTATGGGGACACAGACATATGATCTGATATTTTGATTTATTTCCAGTTTTGTGCGAAAAGAATAGAAAAAAACGATGAGAACAAGGAGAAACAGTGCTATTTTGCTGTTAGCTATGATCTTGGGGCGACCCAATGATTTCCTCCCTTCAAAATTGAAGATTGGTGCTGGGGTAGGAGATGAAATGAATCATAAAGTTAAATTACAGATATTGAATGGAAGTACACTTTGAAGTTCGGAACGAAAAGAAACACTTCGTATGAAAAACAATATATATATATATATATACCTAGGGTGAAAATAATCCTCAATTCAATCCCCAGGTTGGACGTCATATTAGTATAGTGTGAATGGTATATTTGGGTGGGGAGGGGGATACTTCGTCTAGTTATAAGGGAACCCATTTACCAACTTTAAATAAGTTTACTATTCATTTTGTTTCAAAGAGTTTTTTTTTTAAACATTTTGAACAGTTTTGAAAAAAAAAGAGTGGTTGTGCGGGGGAGGGAGGGGGATGAACCTGACAAATCTATAAGCTCATGCCAGCTCACTTTAAACATATTCATGTTCATTTACATCTTTGTAGACCATCACAAGCCATACAACTTAGTATTTAAAGAAATAGTATCTAAAAATATCATTTTTTTTCCCATACAGTTTTATTCAAAAATTCAAAAAAGTATGATCCCATTGAGATCCCAATCTAAAAATTTGTACAAACATAGATATAATACATAAAAATTTCTGAGAATTTTTTGAAAAAAATTCATTAAATGTTTTTCGAGAAATTTAAATTTGAAATTAAATTTCATTTTTTGAAAAAGAAAATTTTTATCAAATTGGTCATGTTGCATATCAGATTAAGCGGCAACTAACGTACTTTAAAATGACATTTATTAAATCGTTCTATCTATATTTGGTGCCGAGTTATGGTCCCTTTTATGTTCCCTTATCCATGGAAAAACGAGGGTTATTCCAAAGTTCAAAGTCTCATAAATGAAAAAATAATAGAGATAAAAATCTAAAAATTGAGACTTTTTATTACCTCAAGGGGTACAATTGATGAGCTAAAAAAGAAAAAAATACACAAATGTAAGGTAAAAATTTTGTCAGATTTTGGATCACTTGACGTGGAATGACCCTTTTAATGAAGAACCCATAGTTTGCAACCTAGCAGTAATCCTAAACTGCATATTCATGGAAACTTGAATTGGAATTCTGCTGAAGAACTTTCAGGCCTATGGTGATTCAAACTCACAATCTTCTGATTATTAATACGACGCTCTAACCAACTGAACCATTAATCCTTCTGAACGGAATGCTATGCATTAAACCAAAGCCTTTTAATCAA
>JAXGGA010005314.1:0-79434 GCA_038373865.1 Uloborus plumipes | reverse complement strand
TTTAAACCAAAAAATTTCCTTTTTCCTTTTCGGGGGAGAATTGGGCCCCTTTTTTAAAGGGGTTTTTTTTGGGGGGATATAGGGCCCTTAAAATTATTCCCTTCGTTGTTTTTGGAAACCGCAAAAGGGGGAAAAAGATAAAAAAAAGAAATTTTAAATGGGGGGTTTTTTTTGGGGTTTAAAAATTGTAGCATGCCCTTTTCCTTTTTTTCCGGGGCCAGAAATTTTCCCATTGGGGGGGGGGAAAACCCATTTCCCCAAATTTTGGGGTTGGGGAAGGAAAAAATGTTTAAAACCAAAGCCCTTTTAAAAACCCCAGTTCCCCTTTTTTTTCCCTTTTTTCCCCCGTTCCCGGCCCCCCAAATTTTTTTTCCCTTTGTTTTTTCTTCTTTTTTTGGTTTTTAATTTTAAAGTGAGGAGCAAATTTTTCCACGTTTTCTTTTGGGGGTTTTTTTTTTGGAGGGATGCCTTTCCCCGGAAAGCGGGCCAGGGGGTTTTTCCTTTCGGGGACTAAGATGAGGGGTTTTGTCCTTTCCTCCCCAAAAACCCAAAAAATTTGCATAAATTTTTACTTATTGGGGGGTTTTGGGGAAAAACTCCCCCTCTCCCGGGGCCGGGAGGGTGTCGAAAAAAAAATGCTATTTTAAAGCTTTTGGAAAAATTCCCCCCCTTTTTTGCTATTGCCCCATTAGAGGGTTTTTTTAATTTTTTTTCATGGGAGAGGGGGCCGGGTTTTCCAAGGGGGGTTACCCCCCCCAAAGGCCCCAAAATATGGTTTTGGGGAAAAAATCCCCGGGGGTTGGGGGGGACAACCCCAAAAATTTTGGGGGAACGGGATTAAAAAACCCCCCCCCACAAAATATAAAAGGGTTTTAGTTTGGGTTTGCTTTCTTTTCCCCGGTTTTAATTTCAAAAAATTCCGGGTTTTATTTCCTCGGGGGGTCATAAAATTAAAAAACGGGGGGGAAATTTTAAATTTTTTCTTTGGGGGAAAGGGGGTCCAAAATTTGTAATTTTCCCAAACTTCTTCGATGTTTAAAATTATTAGTGCCTTTTGCTTTCCATTTTTTCAGTGGAAATCAATCCATCCTTTAATAAAACAAAAAAGAGAATCTCAATTTACCTTTTGTCGGAAAGCGCAAATAATATAAAAATCTTACGCAGGATGAACGACATTTTAGTGAAAATGCGTCTGCTGGTCAAAAATTATCTTGGGGGGGGGGGGGGAGGTAATAAGCAAAATGGGGGTCACTTCCCCAGATGTATGCGGAATTTTTCCCTGATCAACTGACTGCCTAACGAAGTCAGCGGTGTCGATTGACCAAAAGCGTAACCCGTTTCAGTAGGAACGATTACCGGTAATTTCTGCTCTTTTTAAAAACAAAAAGAGACGAAATGTATATTTAACTGCATTTTTTATAAGGAAAGTATGTTCATTAGAGTTCAAAATATGCATTTAAATTAGCAGAACAATCTTCTAAAAAACTCCCGCAGCTATATTGCGTTTTCAACCTGAAAATAGTGAATTTTTTGAAAAAACACTTATGTAAATTGCGTTTTCCCGGTAGCTAAAATTTTTTTCCAAAAACTTTTTTTTGTACCAATCAACTCAAAATGAGTGAATACATAGGAAAGTGCGTGTACCAAATCGAAAAAAAAAAACTTTTATTTTTATGACATACCCTAATGAAGAGGCCAATTTTTTTTTGTATCCAGTTTAAAGAATAAAAATGTGTTTTTCTTTAATTATCTTTCTTAAATAATATCTTTGAAATGAATGGTTGAACCATATGTCTGTGATGATTTGAAAGAAAACTATTGTTTTTTTTTTCAAACATAAAGGAAAAAAAAATGACTGGCATAATCTATGAATCTGTAATATCAGATTTTAAAAAGTCAGAAATTTTATCAGTTAAAATTTCAGTCGAAGTTTATTATTTTAAAATTATAGTTATATTTATTTACAAAGTTTAAAATCATTTGTTTTTTTTTATTATTATTATTAATAACCTTCCTAGCTCACTAATATTACCGAGACTTACTACTTAAGTTTAAACTTGATGATTTCATTTCTACAGATATCAATTGGAATTAGTATAACCTATCGGATTTCTATTGATGTCAATTGAAGCTTTAAGTGATATCCATTGGGATCAGTATCCTACTGACCAGATTTCTATTGATATCTATAAAGCTTCTATTGATATCCGTTGAAATTCTTTCCTACTGACCAAATTTCTATTGATGTCTATAGGGCTTCTATTGATATCCATTGGGATGCTTTCCTGCTGACCAAATTTCTATTGATGTCTATAGGGCTTCTATGGATATCCATTGAGTTTATGATCAATAGGCTACAGAGTATCAATAGCTTTTATCGATACCAATAGAGACATCTATAGAAATCAATTCATATCAATAGAACTCTACCGATATCAATATATTTTTCTTTTGATGTCTATGGGTCATTTTTAGTAGGGTGGTGGGAACATGGAACAGTATACCGGAAGAGGCGGTTAGGAGCAATGGAGTAGATAGCTTTAAAATGGCCATTGATCTTCATTGGGGTCTTTAATCTGGCTAGGACCAGCCCAGTTGGGCCTAGAGCCTGCTTCTAGTCGTCGCATTTGTATTTGTATTTGTATTTGTATATAGCCAAATTTATCGATTATGTACATAGCGCTGCATAAATTTTTAGGGACATTCTAAAAAGATAACTTTTATTCTAAAGCTGAATAGAGCTTTTTCTTACAAATAGAAACTCAAGTACCGTTGAAAAAAAATACTGAGTTAAAAGTTGAGAAATTATTTATCTTTTAAAAATAAATACAAAGAGTGGGAAATTTGGCGATTTTTTTTTCTGTACACATTTGGTTTGCTTTAATTTGATGATTAAAATATAATAATATCTTAAAAAAAAATCCCTATCTATTTTTATTACTTCCTTACTAATTGAGTCCTTACTAGACAGAGGAAGAAAAAAAGCATTCTTGATGCTCATAGTGTAAAATTAAATTTGTATTTAAAGCCCATTTTTCAAACTCAATTACAATAAATACACACGTTCAAGCAATTTTTCAATTAAGTCGAATTCTACTTTATTATTTAAAAGAAACTTCGAAAGAAAACTTGTCAAAATTATATTCTTCCATATTTTAAAAAAAAGGAAAAAGAACCCAGCAGAAGTGTTGTATAACCGCTATAATAGAGGCTGCGTGACTAGATATTCAATGATTTAGAAGAACAATAACTGAAGTTGCTTAGATGCCATATATTTCCATCCTACATTGTTAAAGAAAAGGTAATGTATGTGATTAAATTCATACGCAAGTTTCTAAATAAAAAACTTAGAAAAAATGATTAGTTGAGAAAAGTGAAAAATTCTGTGAAATAATAATTGAAAAAGATGATTTATTAAAGAACAAAATAAAAATGTTGTACAGTTATATTTCTTTGAATTAGTTTGCTAAATTAGAAATTTTGATAGGAACTATAAAATATAGACTTTAATTTTACACCTTATTTAATTATAAACATGGTCGATAAAAGTCATTTTACAACAATGTATACCGTCATTTTTTATCAGTTGGATGTTTTTTAATTTGTAGTTTAACAATTTCAATTTTTTTTAAAGTTAACTTTTTGGATTATAATTATTATTATTACTTGAGTTTTTTTAATAGAACGTCTGTGTTACGCTAATTTACTCTCATTTTTTACCTTAATTAATGCAATTCAATCTTTATCGTAAGTTTAAATTGTACTGATTTTTGGTTGCTTTAAAAAAAGTTAATCCAAACGTTTAAAATTAGAAATGGACCAAAGCTTCGGCTATAAGACGTTACAAAAAATAGTGTTCTTTAAGCTATTCACAATTATAAAGTATAGCAAAACGCAGAAGTTTTTTTTTTTTTTTTTTTGAATTCTGTCAACAGGACCTAAGGGCACTTCTCTTTCATTTCATTGTCACTTAATAGAAGTAATCACCGATTTTATTTGCGGATAAGTTAAACCTGTGCAATATTTGTTATATAAAAATGGGTGTCCTTTTTCCTGGTAGTTTTACTTAGACGAAATAATTTAAACACTTGGTTTGCTTGCATTCTTCAAAAATAGTTTGGGTAAGGACATTACATTTAGCTGTCAATTAGTATTTGTTTGAAATTCTTAAAAAGTTAAAAGTCAATCTCCTTATTTACTGACTCTCATAAATATCCCGTTTCAAATTCAACTACGTTAGTGTCATTTATATTTATTTTTAGTGCAAGCATTTCTTTTAATTTATTTAGCGCAGCGGGACTAAGGAATGCAAAGATGGTTAAGGAAAAAGACTCAAATCCTTTATGCATTGGCTGCTCATTATTATTGGTATTTCAATTGCACAATGAGGTATAAATTTAATCTAAAATCGAAGAGTACATGAGAATTCTTCATTTCGTTTTGACATTTTCACAGACGTTTTTGAGTTTTAATGTCACACTACTTGAAAATGTTTTTTTCAAACACCTTTGTTTTTCTTGCGTAAGTTAAGACGTTTTTTTTATTTTTTTATTTTTATTTATTTATTTATTTTATGTCTTACTCAAGTTTTCTGCTGTAAAATTCTTTGTGTTCCTTTAATGGTCATAAATGTATCACTCAGAAGCATATGGATGTAAATGAGCTATTTTGATTATACCGCGTAAGTTTTTCAAAGTCATGCTATGTCGAAGCACCAGCCTAATATCGTATACTCCCCAAAATAGTTTATTTTACTATTTTTGTACTATTGATTGACAAGTCTTGAGTTTAGACCCTTACACCCCTTTACCTCCATCAACTTCATAATAGTTTGAATTTTAAAAGCATGCATATTTTTTTAAGTTTTCTTTTTTAATCAAATTTTGTTACAGTTTGTTTTCTTATACCGAGTAAAGAAATTAAAATTATGTCAAACATACCGTTATAGCACTTAAATCTGATTTCTAAAAGCAAAATATACCCCTCTCATCAGATGAAATGGACACGTAAAAAGTAAATAAACGAGTAAATAAAGTTTTGTCGCACCTTTTAAAGAATGTAACTGTTATAGTTCTTTCGTAGAAAAATTTCCCAATGGTTTTCAAAAGAAAAAAAAATAAATAAAATAAAAGTACAAATAACATCAAAACACATTTTATCAAAGAAAGAAAAAAAACCTCTTTCGTTAATAAAAGGTCTCGAACTTTATTTTTAATCCGTTGCCATTTGTTAAATATAAATAAAAAATAAAATGCTCTCGTGAATGAAAAATTTTTGTAAACAAAAAAAAATCGTCTGCCAAAAAAATAATAATAATAAATTAAACAAAAAAAATGAATAAATAAACGAAAAATCGTCTGCCCAATCAGTCATTTTTTTCTGAGCTTGCATTTCCGCCATGTTTGCAGAGTCGGAGTCGGAATCAGAGTCCTCACAGAAGATTTTTCAGAAAAGTACTTTACATACATTTTTTATCAAAATAGTTTTCTTACAAAGTTAGTTTGAAGGAAATCCGCCTTTAAGTTCAGAATCAACATTCAATTTAAATTTCCCAGTAGGTGCTCATGTTAAAAATTTTTCTGAACATTTCATCATTGAACGAAAAATGGTTCAAATTGAAAAGTGAAATATGGGAATGAGTCTCTCCGAGATCTTTAGAATAAAAAAAGTTTATTCAATTCGGACGGTTCACTTAAAGGTTATTATGTGGAGAAAGGTTGCTTGAACGGTTCAATGTTGAACCAAAAATGTTCAAATTGAAAATTTAAATACGGTAATGAAGTATCCTTGCCGAGACCTTTCGAACAAAAAAAGTTTGTTTAAATCGGACTGTTCGCTCAAAAGTTATTAGGGGTGAGAGCTTGTTTGAACGGTTCAATGTTGAACGCAAAATTGTTCAAATCGAAAATTTAACAAGAAGTTCTGTCAAGAACTAAACGAGCCTACTTTTCCGTACATCGACATCGGCATTCTCGCATCTGATCATTATTCTCTTGATTATCTGAAACTGAAAATTATGTCAAACATACCTTTTTAGCACATAGAGCTGATTTCGAAAAGCAAAATATACCCCTCTCATCAGATGAAATAGACACGTAAAAAGTAATTAACGAATAAATAAAGCTTTGTCGCACCTTTTAAAGAGTGCAACTGTTATAGTTCCTCCGTAGAAAAAATCCCCCATTGTTTTCAAAAAAAAAAAAAATAATAATAAAATAAATAAATAAAAGTACAAAGAGCATCAAAACGTATTTTATCAAAGAAAGAAAAAAAAGAAAAAAAAACTCGTCCGTTAATAAAATGTCTCGAATTTCACTTTTAATTGGTTGCCAGTCGTTAAATATAAATAAAGAATAAAATGTTCTCGTGAATAAAAAATTTTTGTTACAAAAAAAAATCGTCTGCCAAAAAAAAATAATAATAATAAATAAAATAAAACAAATGAATAAATAAACAAAAAATCGTCTGCACAGTCAGTCATTTTTTTTTTCTGAGCCTGCATTTCCGCCACGTTTGCGGAGTCGGAATCAAAGTCCTCACGGAAGATTACTCAGAAAAGTACTTTACAAACACTATTTATCAAAACCATTTTCTTACAAAGTTAGTTTGAAGGAAATCCGACTTTAAGTTCAGAATCAACATTCAACTTAAATTCCCCGCAGACGCTAATGTTAATTTTTTTCTGAACGGTTCAATATTGAACGAAAAATGGTTCAAATCAAAAAGCGAAATATGGAAATGTATGGGAAAGCCTCTCCGAGATCTTTCAAACAAAAAAAAAGTTTATTCCATTCAGACGGTTCACTCAAAAGTTATTAGGTGGGGAAAGGTTGCTTGAACGGTTCAATGTTGAACGAAAAAATGCTCAAATGGAAAATTTATATAGGGTAATGAAGTATCCTTGCTGAGATCCTTCGAACAAAAAAAAGTTTGTTCAAATCGGATTGTTCACTCAAAAGTTAGCATCGCGGGACAGGTTTTTGAACGGTTCAAAGTTGAACCAAAAACTGTGCAAATCGAAAAATCAAATATGGGAATGAGCTGTATTCGCCGAGATCTTTCGAACAAAAAAAAAGTTTTTTCCATTCGGACTGTTCACTCAAAAGTTATTAGGTGGGGAAAGGTTACTTGAATGGTTCAATGTTGAACCAAAAATGTTCAAATTGAAAATTTAAATACGGTAATAAAGTATCCTTCCCGAGATGCTTCGAACAAAAAAAAACAAAAAACAAAAATTTGTTTAAATCGGACTGTTCATTCAAAAGTTATTAGGGGTGACAGCTTGTTTGAACGGTTCAATGTTGAACGAAAAATTGTTCAAATCGAAAATGTAGATACGGGAATGAAGTATCCTTGAAAAGATCTTTCGAACAAAAAAAAGTTTGTTCAAATCGGACTGTTCACTCAAAAGTTAGCATCGCGGGACCGGTTGTTTGAACGGTTCAAAGTTGAACCAAAAATTGTTCAAATCGAAAAATCAAATATGGGAATGATCTGTACTCGCCGAGATCTTTCCAACAAAAAAAAGTTTGTCCAAATCGTAATGTTCATTCAAAAGTTATTAGGGGGGGGGGGACAGACACACCGACCGACACACAAATTCTCCATCTCAATACCCTACTTTCAAATTTTTAATTTTTCGATATTCATTTTACCTTTTTATTTTTTTAACTTGGCGATATTTTTTGGACTTGGCGATATTTTTTTAACTTGGCGATATTTTTTTAACTTGGCGATATTTCTTGGACTTGGCGATATTTTTTAGATGCATACAGCTACTTTTAATACTTTTTTCCTCTTTCTTTTATTTTTTACGGGAAAGTAGGCTAAAAAGGACCAAGTGTCCTACGTACAGACAGCATCTTCGATGCGAAGTTAATTTTTGTTGTATGAGTCCACCTACGGGGTGTCACTTAGTTGTTGCAATTGCACCAGGATAGTAGGGACGGGAAGAGATGTTTGGGTGTGGGGAATAGTTTTATGACAGGGCAATTTTTTCAGTGGCCGCACATCTTTGTCCAGTCTTTATGAATATTCGCTCCCCTGAAGTGTCCTGTCCTGAGTCCTGTTAATGTACCAGTTAGGGTTCTGTTGGCACTAATTTCTGGAATTTGAAATTCAATTCTCATTTTTCTATCATTTAGTTTTGCCCTCGCCACTGAATTAATACCGCTAAGAGTAAGATGCATGAGTAACCCTGTGGGTGCTCGATTGTCTTGTTTCTTTTGCTAAAGTATCTGCTATCTCGATTTCATTAATGCCAATATGCGCAGGAAGCTGTTTCCATTGAAGCAAGTGTATGGTATCAGTACTCATTTTATCGACCCATAGCATAGAGTAAAGGCTAAATCAACCGTGCTCAACCCGGAGTCAAACCGGGGACTACGGTTTGGAAGCGCTGCCTCATAGTTACTGAGCATATCCCCAACCAAACCCTCAAATATTTTTAAGTGCCCCCAAAATACTCCCTGGTTTCTGAAAGCATTTTTTTATGTCAATTTTTAGAGCTATGATCAAGTTAGTTATAAATTAATAAGTAAAAATAATGCTTAACTGTTAATTAAAAAATAGTATTTAAACCTTCTGGATGACCTTTTAAACATATTTTGTGTGAAATTACACTATATATTTTTAGGGAATCAAGAACTTGGGTTACACGTAATGGAATAAAGTGAGATCATAAGTGAGATCACTTATGTTGCAACAATGTACCAAATTTGAGCACAAGCATACTTTAAATGCTGTTTTTTTTTTCTTTTTTTTACATATACAGTAAGATATTAAAAATTCGAAACTTAAGTGTGTCCCTGAAAATCAAGAAAAAACAAGCGTTGCAGCAAAATTATACTTAATATATGGAATTTTGGAGTAGTTTCTCGGTAATTTTAGTCCACTAAGAGTCTTGGCTTAAATCCAGTTTAAATGCCTCATTAAACTGACATCAACTATCGAGAACAGCTATTTTCCCCCCAGATGTTTCAAATTGATTGGGAGACCAGCTGTGATATGATAAACGACGCTTTAAACTTTCCTAAATCTTTTGTTCATTGACAATAGTGAACTCAGATGGGCTTTATTTTATGCAGTGAAACAACGAAAAAAAGGGCTGACTGTCTTTGCAACAAAGTTAATCGTATTAAAGAAGTGTGTTTAGAAAACGTTGAATTGATATTGGGAACAATACTAAGCGTACCAAATTGCAAGCATTATTCTAACTACAGCAACTGAAGAATATTTTAACTCGAAATGAAGGAAATTCTACTGAATACCTTTTTAAAAACTTTCCCACTAATGATCTCTATTTTACTTGCATAATTCAAGTGATAGTGAATATACGCTAATAACTTTAGTATATTAAGGCTACGATAAGTTGATATATGACCTTGACAATGTTTACTTGTCTTGTGGAGTTCATAAAAAAAAGGAACGTGTAATTGGCATGTATTTGAGTTGGTATATTTTTGCTAAATTGCAACGAAAGTAATCTAATACCCTCAAAATATATAAACATCACCAAGACCATGGTTCAACTTATCATATTCCCACTGTACTTTAGCTAATAAAACTCCCCCCCTCAATATCATTGTTCGGATAGGAAACAAAATATCAATTTAAGTTCAAAATGTTAACATACATTTTTCTGTTAAGATAATGGTACATTCTACGTTAACAGGAGGAAATATGTCACATAATACATGGCATTTCTTGGTAGTTAGTATTTCAAAAAGCAAAAAGTATTGAAAATTATAAATCTAGCTCTTTTTTTTTTTTTGGTGATTTTAACTTTACTTAGTTGTTAACAAAACTCTTTTGAATACATAATTAGTTGTCAAAGTGACTTTCGTTACTTGTATCATGAAACTTTTCAAGTTTTACTTTAAGAGCGCATTACTTGTTACCACTGAATAAATACCTGCAAATTTCTTTTGCGCATTTGTGTTCTAGCACTATCAACTATACTTCTATATGATTACTACAGCACTAGTTTATACGGTTGATTTACTTTAATTTAACATCTAATCACATACAACTTATAAATCCTCTCGTGGCCCCTAGTTAAAAAAAATATAATACTCAATGTTTGGGATTACCAAAATTTGTAATGTTTGGGATTACAAAAGCCTTGATGAGCTTTACTGTGCCAAACGATAGTTTTAAAAATTTAGTAAGACGAAAAAAGAGATATTAGAATTGCATTTTAGTTTAAAAGACATAAAACTATATTTAAAAAATAAATTGTCGCAATAAAAATACACACACACATGCATGTATATATATAAGAAGCTTCAACTTCAAGACTTTGTAGAAAGATTATTGGAACTTTTAAATTTCAAACTACGTACTTTATTTTGTGTTTTTAATCATTTGAGTTACTGTAAAAGCAAGTTTTTATAGCAGTATGGGTTGTCACAAAGGGCATCCTGAAAAGGCTAAGGAAAGTTTTTAGAAGTCCCATCTTTTGAGTATCATAACTTTGTATAACAAAAAAAAGTCTATCTTCCAACTATCGCATAAATATAAAGAAATCTGTCTGCAATTTAATTAGCTCTAGAAACGAAAATGTTAGCTGAGCAAATTTAAATAGTGTAATACCTGAATTAAACCTGACAAAATTACTTTCGTTTAAACATATGAGTAGAGATAATATTTGATGATATACAGGGTGGTTATAAATTAACAGGAGGTGTTTGGAGCCCTCTAGCTCGCGAACTACTAGGCGAAACATTGCCAAATTTCGTGAGCGGACATATTAGACCATGGGATTTTGATTTCTGGAATGGAAAACATTAGTTTGAAATATCACCACCAAGCGGCAATTTGGCGCTGTAAAAGTGTATTACACTGAATATCGTGAATTAAACTTGAAAAGATGCTGTATAAATCAATTTCGCAAAGCAAAAATGATTGTGCTTTGCAAATGAGTTTTAATATGATCGCCGTAGAATTTTCTATTAAAAAAAATCACCACGAACAAAATAGCGGTCCATTTAACAAAATAGAATGCAATAATTTGCATAAACGCGTTGCGTTTAGCGATCATCTGTAAATTGGCGGACTGGGAGCATTCTCATCAAGAAATCCATTCTGATATTTTACGAGCTGCCGTAGAAAATGTTGTGCATCGAATGCAGTTCTTACAACTTTACAATGGCGATCATATCGAACCACATGTGTGACAAAAAAAGTCATTTTTGCAAATAAAATGGATGCATATTTTGTCAGTAGCAATTAATTCCTCGATAATCAGAATAATACACTTTTACAGCTACAAAGTTTCCCCTGGTGGTGATTTTTCAAACTATTTTTTTTTTATTCATGAAATCAAAATCCCATGGTTTAATATGCACGCTCATGAAATTCGGCAATATTTCGCCCAGTAGTTCGCGAGCTATAAGGCTCCAAACACCTCTTGTTAATTTATAACCACCCTGTACATTAGGGTGGAGCGAAAAAAATGAATTTTTGATTTTCGTAAACGGGTACCTTTCATTTACTGTGAATGAAGATAAGTAACAATTCTGTAAAATATTTCACTTTTGCGACGTCATCTTTAGTCTGCGCATTTGGCCTAAAGTTTTGAAATTTTTGATTTTTTTTAGATTTTTCAAATTTTTTAAAAAAATATTGCGAATGATAAAACTAGTGACGGGTGGATATTAAATGGAAGAAAAAGGTTTGAAATATACAAGACATTTTTTAAAACCATTTTAGATTATGATTATAGTCTGCGCATTAGGCCCAAAGTTCATCAAATTTTCAGAAATTTCCGATATTTTCAATATTGAGTAGAAATTTTATAATTCAATATTTCCTCTCAATATTTACTTAAAGTGCCTTCAAAACATTTCCTTAATCATTTTGTTGTTTCTTTGGACTACTCAACTCTTCGCTTGCTCATTGAAATGACCCATGACTCACCACGAGGAAGTGGCTGCACTTTGGGTCGTGCCACCCGCTATTCCCTTGCTTCCAACTAATGAGAGCATACATTTATATTTCTTATACAAATCAGGAACAATAAATTGTTTCTTTGAGTAGGAAATTGTTTGCATTGGTTTTGATGGATGCACTACAAAGACAGGAAAATACAAAGGTGTAATACGGAAACTGGAAGAAAAATTTGGTAGACCTCTGTAATGGGACATTTGCCAATTACATTTGAATGAACTTAATTTGCTGCATTTTTGTCAAAAACTAGATGGCCTGTTGGACGAAGCTAAACAACATGTTATACTTATAAATCAGTTCAATATGAACCTATAGAATTTGTCATTGATCAGATTGATTTTGACAAAAAAATGATTCAAGTACTGAGCAACAGTAACTTCATGAGATGAGCAAGGTAGTTTTGACTGGAAAAATATCCAAAAAAAAAAAAGGAACAGAAGTCCAAGAAAGCTTTCCCAAGCCAGATGTTGACTACAGCAAACATAATCTTTAGACTATAATTTTTAAAACAGTTTATAACTTTTGCGGTAAAAGTGTCCTTGCTCTTCTAGGATAAAGTGCAGATGTTACTAATTTAGCTATGTATTTGTGTGAGATTATAAAGATTATCTCTCCGGGGAAAAAGCAGAAAAGTGTATTCACATCTATTCAAAACAATGTATACTTTGCACCCAAGAAATATGCTGTTATCGATATATATATATATATATATATATATATATATATATATATATATATATATATATATATAAATGGATGTATGTATCTTTGTTCCTTATACAAATCCAGTTTTCGTCGGATTTTCAACAAACTTGGCATAGAGGTTCCTTGATGCATTAGAATTCACATGGGCGGGGGTTTTGAAATTTAAAAAAAATCCAAAAAGCTCAAAATTCAAATTTTTTGTCTCAAAATGGCCATTTTCTTTCAATTTTGAATAGATAAAGTAATAGAGATAAGACTTTAAGCATACAAATTGATAAAATGTAACACATTTAAATAGGAGTATTTTCCAACAAAGATTACGATTAACAATGAATTTTAATTTAAGGCTCAACTATTGCATTTTAGCTTGAAATAAATTTTTATATTCCCATGTGGATAGAATTCATTCAAATATTTTTTAGAGCTATGTTGTATTAAAAGGCACCCGGGCAACGCCAGGAAATAATCTAGTTAGTTTATAAGAGAGAGCATGTAAAGAAACTTGTTTTAAATCGTATTATCAACGCTCAATCTAGAAAACAAACAAGCAAACAAGTGAGAACGCTTCAGATCACAAAAATAGATAAAAATTTATTTTCATACATTATATACATAAATCAAAAGTCAGTATACATCAATATGATTTCTTGTCATGATGTGGAAATAACAAAGCCACTTTTTACACGTAATTTAACAACACAATATTTACAAAGATTATGGAAGCTGAGAATTTAAATATTATTTCTGAATGCGCACTTTTTAAACTGCCATTCAAGACTCAATCAGTTGAAAGAGCTGTCAAATAGGTCATAAGTTCATCAAAATTGGTATACAATCACAATTGATCAATTTACGACACAAAGGAACAATTTAACTGTGAAAGACGTATCTAAGAAATATAAACACGTGCTCGCATTGGTTGGAAGGAAGGGTTCACGTGGAGGTCTAGAAGTGCGGTCACCTCCTCGTGGTGAGTCCTGGGTAGTTCCACATGAGCTAGCGAAGAGTTTCAGGGTTCAAAGCAATAACAAAATGAATAATAACAGGTTTGAAGACACTTCAAGTGAATATTGAGAGGAAATACTGAGTGAAAAAATGTTGAAAATATCAGACATTTTGGGAAATTTGATGAACTTTGGGCCTAATGCGCAGACTGAAATCATAACCTAAAATGTTTTTTAAAAATTCCTTGTATATTTCAAGCCTTTTTCTTCCATTTAATAACCACCCGTCACTAGTTTTATCACTTGCAATATTTTTTTTTAAAAAATTTGAAAAATCTAAAAAAATTCAAAAATTTCAAAACTTTAGTCCAAATGCGCAGACTAAAGATGACGTCGCAAAAGTGAAATTTTTTGCAGAATTGTTACTTATCCTCATTCACAGTAAATGAAAGGTACCCGTTTACGAAAATCAAAAATTCATTTTTTTCGCTCCACCCTACTGTACATGAAGTAATACGTTAAATACTCGCAGCTGTCGACAAAATAACTTGTTGAATAATACAGATGTTGGCGAAGTGAACCCTTTAAATTAATTGTTGAAAAATTTATCTTTCCGACAAACATAAATTTTTAAGGTTTGATTTCCCAACGATGATTTTTATACGTACATTTTGGGAAGTGATCATCAATTTGGATAATTTCAATATCATCTTGATTTCGGTATTTTGAAATGAATTATTTGTAATAGATGAAACATTTTAATTCAGAATATTAACTTATTTTCAGATTAACCTGATTTTTCTTTTTTTTTTTTTTTCATTTCTATTCATAAAATATACTTTATACGGCTGCATATTTACCTATTTTTATCTAATACAAAAAGATACAAAAAGCATTCCAAGACTAGAAATTTATAAAGAAAATGCATTAAGCATTCATGAACAAAGTGAACAATCTTAACAAGTAAAAATACCACAATGTAAAAGACATCAAAAAGTTTCTCAAAAGAAGTTGTCGTATAAAATAAATTTTGTATTTTTAAATAGCGTACATGTCCAAAATCAATGTTTGTCATACATTCTTATAAAAGGAAACCGCTATAAAAATATTAAAGATGAAAAAAAATGCAGACATGATATTTTGCTCTTAGCTTTTATCAAATTATTGATCGGTATTTTTTGTTCGGTAACCGAACATAATTTTGGTGTTTTTTCTATAACAAGTTTTATTAACCCACCAGTTTAGTCACGTTTCCCAAAAGTAGTGTCTAGAAATTGCACAGAAAGTGGTTTTTGTCGTTCTTTGCTGCTAAAATGATATGTAAGGATTAGAATATCATCTAACATGCATGAGCCATAAATATCTCCTCAGAAAGCACGTGGTTACACTGCTACGTGTTCTCTCACTTGTTGTGCACGCAAAATGTAAGACGTAAGCGAGTGGCTATGCTGTTTCTATATGCTTAGATTGGGGGTTGTCATTAAATTATGTCACACTTTAAAATTGGAGGTTGGTAGTGATATTGTGACAGTTTGAGCGCACTTAAAATTTCAGGATTTTTTTGGCAAAATACTACCGAAAAATGTGTGTTTTTATAGTTTATGGTACCAATGAAAATAAAGAATTACAATGCCAATTGATACATCCCACCGCTTACTGCACGAAGCACTTGTCATCCAATTTTGGCTCATCAGATGTGTCCCCCTTTTAAGGATTTTCTATGGTAGGTGGCAAAACTGGTCTGCAAATATAGGGTCCTGGGTTCTATCATTGCCTCTCGCATCGTACTTTTTTTTATATGCAGAAGCCGGAAGCTTCGACATACATGAGGATTGCGTACTATCCCCCTTGCCTCCTGACAAGCACAGGACAGATTTATGGCACAGAGAGGTTGAAATAGCATTCATGGGCAAGGCGGGACTCGAAAACGCGACCTCTGGCGACCCTTTAACGTCAGGTGTGCCGAATTCGGCACATACCTTCAGAATCATTTTGCCTCAGTAGCTAAATGAGTTATTCCACAATGGAACATTGTGACGTTTTCGGCACATTCGTATCTACCGGTAGCAGCAAGTCTTTAGCCCTTATGCCCGACGGGACTTAGAAGTCCCGTCGAGAGCCTTAGACCCCCCAAAATTGAAAAAAATTTAAGCTAGGTAAAAATGTTTTTTGATGTATTTGCAACTTAAAAAACCAAATATATATATGAAAATTCATTGTTAACTTAATTTGGGGCATAAAGGGTTAAGAGGAGAAGGGTCTGCCTCTAGACCACATAGGTAGAGTCTTCTCCTCTGCATCCATTGCACTTTTTAACTTTCGTATTTCCGATCGTAAAGTTTTGAAATAAGATAAAACTTTATGGTAAAAGTACCTGGCATCGTGGATACCTGGATATTTTACGGCAAAATTTCATTAACAATTTTAACGTTCTTTCAAGATGTGGGGGAATGGGTAGTAAGAAGTGTGACATCATGTTGGGGAAAGGGGGGGGGGTGCTTTTTAAATAAAAACGACTATGAAAAACAGCGTTACATTTGACAAATGAAGGGGGTATGGTGAAGTGGGACACCTTGTGATGGAACGGGGAGGAGGGTGAATGGTGTTGGACAAATTATAGTATAGTTTATGGTTAGCCCTTGAAAACTGTGTGCACAGGAATGTTTTATAAATACTATCACCCGAAAGTGACAACAAAGAAATATTTAGCTGCCTTTTTTACCATCTTCTCTTTCGTCACTTCATTTATGAAAATTAACTAATGTGCCAAGTGCTAAATCAGATTATTTTTTAATCAATAAACCATATTTTCAATGTTAAAAATAGTTTGTTTTCAATATTTTGTGAATTTAGTTCAGTTGTGGTTATTGTTGCCTCAACCAACCGCAGTAGACAATGATACACAATTGTATGATTTTTTTTCTTCACAAACACTTTCAGTACGTCAACTGTAATATTTTTATAGAAAAGTTCCTTGTGCTAGAGAAAATGAGACTGTACTTATGATAGTTCTAGAGACCCTATTCCATGATGTGTAGAAAGATATATTGTATGAAATATGTCTCATTTTCGGCAAGCAAAATTATTTTTTACACTAAATAGCCCCCAGTTCCAATTATTTTGATGTCATAAGATTCCATCGCATATTTATATAATTTCAGGTTCATAGCTACAATATATTTTATTAAAAGTACCTATGATGATATTTGAAAATGCATTTTCATGTATGATGACAAGAAATAAGTTGTGTGAAAAATATATCAGAGTCATATATCGCTCTTGGTAATGTTACTCCTGTTTATCTTTTAAAAAAGTTAATAGCAACTGAAGGGGTAACTGAATAAAGGTGATATGTGACAATTTTTTTAATTTCTAGAAAACGCTTTAAAAAATGTTCATCCATGGCAAAAAGTAAGTTCTTAAAAATGTGTTATAAATCACCTTTATCGCCTTTCCCCTTCAATTGTAATATGGTAAATAACATAAGAATGATAGAATTTATTATAATTAATAAAAATATATTTCATATTAGCCCTAAGCATCTACTCTCTCATAGGAAATAACAATGGGGAAGTAAATATAGCTAACGAAGCCATAAATGTTGAAGATCAAAAGAAAAATCCTTGTTAGTCCGAAAATCTGACTTAACGTTGTACTTTACGTGACGGACATCGCAACTTTGGCTTATTCTTTCTTCTTTTTGTCTTGCAAAGATTTATCATCGCAAGTTACTATAACGGATCTATAACAGCTACCGTTACTTCACCACAAAGAAATACAATGCAAACACTTTTGTATGCACATGCTGAAAATGTTTTCTGCAATTCTTAGATAGTGCTTTCTATTGCCAAACTCTTTATATTGTTTTTAAAAAGGTCAAATTCACAATATGAAGGGTCAGTAGAATAATAGGTTCAGTTTTCTTTTCCTTGCCATTAATATTCCATTTGTAGCGTGAGAAAAGAGCATTGTGTAAAGCCCAGCGGTTGATAAAACTTATTTAGTTTAATTTTGAGCCAAAATTGTCTCGCGATATGTGTTGTCAGAAAATTTATCCGAAAACAAGTTACGAATCTTCATATGTTTTCTATATTTTGACTGAATACGCCAGAGGATACTACGTGATATATGTCAATTAGCATAAATTACGAACATGGTTAGTGCCGGGCAATAGATTGATTACAAGAGCAGTTATTGAGAAAATTAAGCTATATTAACATAATTACAACATGTCTTGCAAACTCATTTTATTCACTTATTTCTTATCAACCTCTGTTGAAAGTTAGAATCCTTAAAGGGAGCACAAGTGAAAATTATCACCGGTTTTTATTGTCTATGATCCGTGATGTACAGTTTCACAGTTAATTTTTTAACCGTCAAGCATACTGTGAACGCAGAATATAATGCACCTTGAAAAAAGCGCAAGCAAAAAAACTTCGGTTTAGTTTTACTATGCTACTAGATTTCATCAAAGAGAATACGAAGCATCTTTTCTCTTTGCATTTACAAACTCATTTACGTCAGTTTACTTAATACAGGTACAAAATATGTTCCGTCAATTTACTCATCATATTGGGGATAATTATGTTTAAGAGGATATTCATCTTTTTACATGCTTCTAGCAGTTGATTATTTTTTTATGCTCCTTTCCTTTTTAACTCTTCGCTTCTTGTTTCAGGAGCATGGGATGCTTACAGCTTGTTGCTACTGGATGTTTACAACAAAGAATGAGTTTAACTTTTCAAAGATTCCAAGGTTTTCTTTTTTTGCGCGCAGATAGACAAAAATGTTTAAGTCAGTCATGTCTTTACTTCTCTTTTCTTTTCTTTTCTTTTTTTTGGCTCGCAAATCAATCATTTAAACGATAAAATATTGCAGGCACTATGCCAAAATTACGAATGTGAAAATTAGCACTTTTTTCAGGAGAGCCAAAACACTGAATATAATTTTTTCCCACCTTCGTGTTTGGTTATTTTAAATTTTTAAATTTTTATAGATATCCTTAAGTATAAAACTATTGTTCGAAGGTGTCATTTTTTAATTATTTGTAAAATTTGAACTTTAAAAACGAGCTTGAAAAAGCGATTTTTCACATTCGTTATTTTAGCATGGTGCTGACGTTGTCTTGAAAGCTACGAAGCAGCAGGTTATGTAATTTATTTTTATAGTTAAATTTGATAGTTTTTCGCCTAATACCGACATCGTAAAGCTTTTCCATCCACCCGCTTATAATAGAGTTTAAAAAGCAAATCTCAGAACTGTGTAGTTTAAAACTGATATTGCTTCAAATCTTGATGATTTTAATTCAAGTTAAACTCACATGAAAACAATTCAGCTCCTGTATCCGAATCGTTAGCCTAAGGGTTTTCTTCCTGTGTAACAACCCTTTTGCCGCAAAATTTGTATCAAACATTAAAAGGAAACCTACAAGGGCTTTTTTTAAGTTTGCTATCCTAGATCTCGAAAAGAATTGTTTTGAAAAGAAATTTACTTTTATACTTAACAGTTGTACTCAATTTTTCTTCATACTATGATACAAATAATTATGGTAACTATTTGTAACTTTTATTTTTAAGAAATCAAAAGTAACTGCTGGGCTTTCTAAGTTAGATGAGCGATGGATATCCGCTAAGAACAAAGTAACTATGGATAGATTATGCTAAAAGAATTCGAGAAGGACTAAAATGTAGAGCTACTAAAATTTAGTAGCTATTCATTGCCAAATAGGTTGTATTCTACGATAAATAGCAACGCAATGAGAAGAGAAAGAATAATCAGTAACAGTTTATCAAAAAATTTTTCTAGCAAAAATTTGAAAAAAAAAAAAGATAGGAAATGAATTGAATAATTATTGTTTAGTTTGGTCTCTAACTATAGAAAAATAATCGAAATACATATGCAGTTTTAGTTTCTACTACATAATAAATTGTCGATAAAACGGTGGCAATGTTTTGGACTTGGTATTGCTAAGATATTTACTTTAGTTATGAAGTTATTTTTTAAATACAGAATTAATCCCCCCCCCTCAAAAAAAAAAAAAACACTTTACCGATTTCAAGGGGTTTTTCATGCTGGCATAGCCGAAAAAAACCAGGAGGGCCTGCATTAACGAGCTTTGAAATGGTTACTTTCTTTAAAGTTACAAAATCTTGGTTTATTTATTTCTATAAAGGTACATTCCTTTCTTGCCTTTCTGTGTGTTTTCACACGCAATAAATCTGTATTTTAAAAAATTCTCTATAATCACATTTTTTAAAGTTTCTGTAGATCTTACGTTGTCTTTTTTACTTACTTTTACGTAGTAAAGGAAGTATTGTGATCGCGAAAAAAATCACTCAAATTTGAGTCTAAATTTTGATTTTGCTCACCCCCGAATGAATGTTCAGTAGTTTTTTCGACCTGTCAGCACGTGCATATGTACCTACCAACATAAAAGCAGCCGAAAAATCCTTTTCAACCACCCCCGAGTTAATTACGACGGGTTTTCTCGTGACATCTGTATGTACGTATGTATGTATGTATGTATGTGTGTGGCATAACTCAAAAACTATATGCCGTAGAAGCTTCTAGTTTGGTACGTAGGCTCTGAGGATGGTCTAGTTGTGCACCTCCCCTTGTGGTTGCATTCAAATGTTTCCAAGGGGTCTTTTACCCCTTTGTGGGGTAAATCAATGTTAATTTCAATGCAGATTGAGTGATATGATTTGGTGCAACCACTTGGCGATATATAACCAAACTTTTGGTCGCCAAGTGTTTAACGCCAAGGGTTCAACTTGGCGCTATTGGCGATATTTTGCGAAAAATTCACTAAATGATATTAAAATCAGCAAATACTTAGAAAATGAACCATTGTGAAACATTTTTTGCATTGTTTCGTGGCAGATTAGGGGAGTAAATATTTGAATTGTTACCTTGCTCACGCCAAGCACTTTTTTTAACACTTAAGGCAACTGCTAAGAAAGTTACACGTAAAAGGAAGTAGTGTGGGGTCCATACCAGATTTTTTTTTTATTTCACATGGGCCTCCTGATAAATGATTTTAAAGAAAATCTCGTGTGTTTTGACTATAGATGTTTCTAACAGTGCGAACAATATTCTCAATACTGCGGTGCTACGCGCAAAAGTCGTATCTGCAGTCGAGCTCAAACTGAGATATTACTCTTTAAAATTTTGCACCTCTATGTAATTGATTTAGATGATTCTTCTTCAGAAAGTTTAAAACAATATTTCTCGTTCTCAAATGACCATAAAACTTTGAACGCAAGTAAAATACATCACAATGAGCCACCTGGTGACCATAATTCAATTTTGATAAACAGTGCAAATAATACTTTTGTGCTTTAGCACGACAGAATACGCCTCAAAAACGGATAACGTTGAATAAAATTTTCAAAAAATATATTTTCAAAAAAAATTAAAAATCGTTATTCGTAAACCCATATAAACGTTCAACATTTTTCCTTCCATGTTTGAGAACTTTTCAGACATTTTCTATAATCTTAAAAATAGGCGAAGCGTGACTGAAATAATCAATGATCTCAGGAAATAAGCACACAAAGAGCGCTGCGTCGGCGAAATTTTTCACCCTCTTTGTTGACAAAGAAAAGACTTATATGTGGGATTAAATAGAGATAGTTGAAGTTAAAGTTACGAAATCAAACTAAATAGACAGGCATTAAGGGGTTCAAATCTGCCAGCTTAGATGTCGTAATAAATAAAAGAAATTGATAAGAAAAGAAAATACCATAAACTATGGATTTATTTATACATACAAAAATATATATATATATATATATATATATATATATATATATATATATATATATATGTATAAATAAATAATATATATATATATATACACAGTACACTCCTGATTATCTACGGAATTGGTTAGCACTGGTATCGCGGATAATCAGAAAAAAGCAAAAATTCAGGGTAAAGATAAAAAATATCTTTTGCTTAAAAATAATTGCATTATACTTAAAATGTGATATGTACACACAGTGACGACACGTACAGCATAAAAAATTATCCGATTTGAGGTTCTCACGCATACAAAATTTATGAGGAAGTGATGTTTACGATAACGCCCAAGTAAAATAATTTAGTTGATGAAGTACACCGCACTATTGGGTAAGAAATGTCAAGAAAAAAACAAAATTTAAGTTCCTACTTTTTCAAAAAAATCAGTTTATTGTACTTGTTTCTCTCCCGAGACCCAAACGGATAATCAGCCCCTCGGATAATCCGCTCGCGGATAATCTAGAGCTTACTGTATTTTTATAATTTATGAACTACATATTTTGGAACTTTCGATTATGTTAGTTTATCGAAAACTATATGGCTGTTACACTTTCAATTTCCTTGCCAGCCTTAAGTACTTGATAAAAAATAGTAGCGTTAAAATGTTTACATTGTGCTCACTTTTTTTGATTTTGTAATTCCAAAAAAAAATAAATGCAAACTTTTAAATTTAACGATAAAGCATTCCACGTTATGATAGACTAGTTACACATAGAAGGCTTGGAATGAAAAAAAATTCCATTCATTTTTATGAACCGATAGTTTAAGCATTCATACATTCTACCATTTGTAACGTAAATATTTTTACATACTTCTACTGCAAACATACCATGCCAAAAAAATTCCAAAGATAAGAAACACTTACCAGTTGTATATTTGCTCAAAACTATTTTTTCTGCTATGTTCTGCTTATAAAACAAACGATATAAAAGCTCTTGCGTCTGGGATTTATTCATTGAAGCATCCTTCCGCTTCGATAAAACACGTATTTTTTCTTCGAAACAATGTAACACATTTTCCCTTTAAAAAAGTTTCTTGCATAAATTTAATCTGATACGAGCAAATTATTAATTAATGGATAAGTATAGAAAGTAATATCTCCCTCATTAGTCTACTTTTTCAGTTCACAGTGTTTGGTAGTTTTGAAACTGCTTATTTTTGATTGCAATGAAATTATTTGTGCTACGTGTTTTAGTTATCTGCCCTCTTAGTTGAAATTATATTCTCTTGTAAAACCGTGTGCAGATTAACAAAAAACAGAATATTCCTGTTTATTCTGCAAGATCTATATTTTCGTAACGGTTCATCTTCGATGCATACTTCCAATTGCAAAAATGCTCAAAATAAGGGTTTAAGCTGAGTTTCAAAGTTATTTTCAGCAGAAAAGTTAAAATTAGAGAAAAGGCATTCGCAAAATGCTAAAGGTTAATAAAATACCGTGTGTAAATGTTTACTATCTTTCTAACCTGTTCTACGTATTTAATCCCCTACTGAGTTGTAAATTCAAAATTAAGCCTTGACATCTTGAAAGAAATAAATTCACAGTAGGTAACTTTTTTTTTTTAAGTTTAAAGTGAAAAAATTTAGAAGTGTAGTTCACATTAAAAGAACAATAAGTTTTTATAAAAATCGTTAATGATGCATTTATTTGGGGGATTTTATTCCCATTAAGATAAAATATATTTTGGAATTTGATTGCATTTTATACATGTCGGCTACGATTTATAATAAGATTAAGTTAGATATCACCATTCTTGCTTCTCTCTCAGATTGTGCATTGTACTTTGTTATTATATTGTAGCAAAAAAGCGAAAATGGCCTTGCTTTATTTTCGCAATATATATAGTAGTTTCGATTTTTGCAAGAAATGCGACAGTAGCAGAAACTCTGGATGCCAGGGAAAGTTTGAAGCGGAAAAAAAAAGTTGAACGAGAAATTTTGACATTAATACGGCTAATATTCAGCGAAATATGAAACTCAGCGCTTTGTGACTTACATCAGTTTATATCTGCAATTAATAACACCTTTGAAGGGGGGGGGGGGACCAGCTGCTAAAATATGTTTAAAGTTATTTGTGTGCATTTTCTTGTGCATTTTGTTGTGAGTTTTTTTTCAAATCATAGTATAATACTAGTATTTATTTTTTTATAACGGTGAAAAAAATATATATTTTTTGTTTTTATTTCCTTGTTGCTCTTTCTTTTATTAATACGCCTTTAATTTTAGTTATTAGTTTCACATGTGAGTTTGTTTGTATGTATATATGTAACTCTGAATAAAAGATAAGGTTCGCGTTCTTTGCAAATATAAAAGTAATAATATATTTAATACTGTTATTAATACTAAAGGCTAAACTATATTACTTGTTGAGATATAATAAGTGTTTCAGTTGTTTGTGTATGAAACTCTGAATAAAAGATAAAATTCACGTTATTCGCAAATATAAAAGTAATATATTTATTACTATTATTACTATTAAAGGCTAAGCTATATTACATGTTGATGTATTATCAATGTTGCAGCTGTTCGTATATGTAACTCTGAATAAAAGATAAAATTCACGTTCTTTTCTAACATAAAAGTAATATATTTAATACTATTATTAATACTAAAGGCTAAGTTATACTACATGTTGATGTATTATAAGTGCATGTAAATTTAGCCGACATTCAATACTTTGGGAAATCAGAGGAAAATAATCAGAACATATTTGATTAACTCTAAAAGCGTATTTGTTAGTTTTTTAAAACTATAATCAAGGTTATATATTTTGAGAATTAATGGGACTTTTGTGTAGCAATAAAATATTTCATTCAAAAAAAGTCATGAACTAACTCGAAAAGAGGGCCCAACATAACACTGAAAGCAGACATATAATTGCCATCCAACAAAGTAGAAATTTTTTTTTTCTAAAATTTATGCAGAAACTATTCAGCTTCAGCTGTATACAGGACAGCAAACAAAGCACTTGTGACTTTGTTTAAGGCAAAGAAAGCACATGAAAAAAGTTACAACACAATGAGAAGGAAGTAAGACTCATAGCACCTGTGGAAATCAAACCCACGGGAATCGACATGAAAGCTTGAAGGCCTATTCACATAACGACCGATCCGGCCGAACGAAGTGGTTTTTCGGACGGGACGGAAGGAGGTGAAAAAATTCGAACATTCGCACTAGCTCCGTCCGAAAGTCACGTGACGGTAGTCCCCCACTAATTACAAAGAGCGCGCACCTGGCGAGAGCCAATGAAGTCGCTACCAAACAAAGGGTCTGTTATCGGTCCCGACGACATCCAGCATTCTAGAACGGCAACGAAAGCCGATTTTTCGGCATGCTGTCGTGGCAACGGATTTCGAAAACCAGTTTCGCAGAGAAAACTTCGGTTCGGACGTGCGGATCGGTCGTTATGTGAACAGACCTTAACTTTTTCAAAGCGAAAAATGGAGGCCCCTAGAGAAAGCACTTTGCTCTAACACTTTATCTGGACTTTGTTCTGCCAAGCATTGTATTTTTTTTTTTTTTTTTTTGTTTTGTAGATTATTAGTCTGTCATGATGGCTCGATCGGTAAAGATGTGAACTTGAACTGGATGGTCCTGGGCTATAGTCTAAAACCAGGAACTTCAATATTTACTAAAAACCTTTTTAAGTGAGCCCATTACCACACTACCGAAAGTAGTTTTGTTTTCCTAAGCATATGTCTCCTTTTTCATTTCAAAAAAAAAAAGATGAAGACCCAAGACTATTTCTTCCTGCCAATAATAATCGATGTTTTAGTTATTCCAGAGAACAGGCGCATGTATGCATGCATTTTTATGTTTGTGACTGTCTTAAATCGAAATAGCTGGACATAGGATCAATGTAAAAATATTAGATTTCATTTTTTTTCATTAACTGCTTTTTTTTTCTCTTTAAACATTCAATGTCTTCACAATTCTTCTTATTTTGACCATTTCGGCAATTGGAAGTGTAATATATATAACCAGCTTATTACCTGGTGTTGCCCTTTCGTTTATTAGATACATCGTAATTAGAACATTAATTATAATTATTTTTAACTTATTTCATGCTAAAATGAAATAGGTAAGGTTTAAATTGATAATTTATTGTTAATCGTTATCTTTGTTGGAAAATACTCATATTTAAATATGTTAAGTTTTATCAATTTGTACGCTAGAAGGCATATCTCTATTACTCTATTTATTGAAAATTGAAAGAAAATGGCCATTTTCAAACAAAAAAAAATTTTTTTTGAGCTGTTTGGATTTTTTTTTAATTTCAAAACCCCACCAATGTGAATTCTAGTGTATCAAAGAACCTATGTGCCAAGTTTGATGAAAATCTGACGAAAACTGGATTTGTGTAAGGAACAAGCATACAAATATGCATACATCCATCCATTTTTATACATTTTTAGATAAGTTAATTTTTCATGCATCGTTTTAGAAACTTTCAGCTTTGGTACCACTCACCAGGCATGTTGGCATAAAATTCGACCTTTGCAACAGTGCTTAAATTATTACTTGTTGAATCAGCTAACTTTAGTAAATCTATGTGCCCGTTTTATTTGAGAGCAACTTTTAGGTCACTCAACTTCTACTTAAGCATAGTTTAAGTGCATCATTAAATGGACATCAACTACTAAGCGGATCGTTTTCACCAGATGTTTTAAATTGATTTGAAACAGCCGTAGTGTAATAAATTATCTTTTGAGATTTCGTAGCAATGATAGTTGCTGTGTATCTTTTTATTACCGCAGTATAGTGAAAATCAACGTTAAATTTCAAATATGTTTTATGGCTCATTTAGAGCTGTCTTTAACATGTGTATCTGTCATAATTTGTTTAAAGCAAACATTACATTAATGTGTCTACCTGAGAACATAAATCAAGAAATCAAACTGTTTTGTCTTAAAATGATTTTTAATTCTCAAATCCCTGATAAAAATGTTGTTAAAACAATATCTTACAGTAAAATAAATGTTCGCTTAGTATTTGAACCATGTTTTTTTTAATCTTACTGCATCTCAAGGAAAAGGATTAGTATTTAAGTTGACTAAAATGGGCATGGGAAAGATATTTTCATGGTGGCGGGTGTTAGGGAGAAATGGAATCTTCAAACAAATGTTTTATTTAGCAAACATTGTTGTCCAATTTTACAGCATTGTGAGTGTCACTTCATGACAGAAAGTATTCAGCAGAAAAACACAGTATAAAAGCTTGTAGAAGTTTGATGCAACAATTAAAAATCAAGAAAAAGTGCTTGCTGGATTCCGGAGATATGCATTGTGCAGTAGGGTGGAGCGAAAATGACCGAAAACTTTTTTTCGAATTTCAACTAGCTTGATGTGTCAAAATGTGCCATTTGGTCACTAAAAGAGATTGAAAATTTGAAGAGATTTGAAAAAATTTTTGATCTCCCTTCGCGACCTTTTATTTTACAATATTTAGTGACATTATGTAAAAAATTGACTATACATCAGACAAACTGTTTTTCAGTTTAGCCACCTTCAAGCACAACAAAATATCATAAATATAATAATTAATGCAGTAAATTATCAAAAAAATTAAATAAAATAATGTATCACAAATGCAAAAATAAAAAAAATGTCAAATATTTACGAAGTCAAATGCGAAAATTCACGTTTTGTCTCAAACTTCGGCATTAGCTCTCGCGAAGCAATTCGGGCACTGACGAACCTATCTCGTGCTTTTTGCCCACAATCAGCTTTTGTCGCCTGTTTCACCAGCTAAACAAGTCTTTCCACGCCTCGAGTGTGATTCGGAAATTTCAAGTTTTCAAATTTTCCAACGGTTCCAATTCACTAATATATAATCTAAGTACTCTATTGGCTGTAGTGATCAATCGCGAGTGATTTAGGCAACCAGGGTATCTATTTGCTAAAGTAAAATTACATTCACCTCTGCTAATTCTGGACAGCTCCTCTATTAACTGCATGGGTTCAAAGGAAGTAACAAGCTGATTGGTGCACGTAGCAAGCAGTTTTCTGATATCTTCAGAAAGTCCCCGTGATCCTGTAGTCGTGACATCCATTGCATGGAAAAGATGGTTCAGAGGCAGCTCATTAGCGTGAAGCAGACATAACAGCCACTGCAGCAACTCTTTAATGTTTCCTCCAGTTGTATAACACTTGCTCTATGACCTGTGTTCACATTCATGCCATCACACCCTATAACTTTAATGCTCTCCATTTGTGCATTCTGATCTATGAAACTAGAGACTATTGTTTCAGCAACGTCTTTGCTGAAGCTTGATGTCGGAGTAATTTGGCTGAAGTAAGAATAACCTGGCTGTGTCTGCGATGTTGCTTATATGTTCTTCTGTCAGGAGTTTTCTGTGGAATGTGTCTAAGTTTGCCATTTTCGACCATCAAAATACATTCCTTCTGTGTCATGATGAACCTGATTATCATTTTGTTCGAGTTTCCTACGAGTTTTTATTCTTTCTCTACGGATATTACTTCAATCTATTACTTTAGATCGGTCGATTGGCTACACGAGACCAACATTGTACATATTTGATGTTGCCAATGCAGCAGCCGATCTATCCGAGACTACGACGTGATCGCAAGCTGAAACAAGTGAAGGTAGAGAGATTGTCCTTTTCTTATTGCGTTTCATATTTACTTCGCCTTAGTCTCAATTACTTTTTCATCAGGTATGTACCTGTCATCTGTCACACTACCCAACGAGTGAGATTCCTCCTCGATACTGTCAGTATCGGCAAAATTGGATGTATTTTTTTTCTGTATGATACTTAGCTTATTTACTCGACTTAGAATATCTTTCTCTCCTAAGTTTTCTCCTCCATTTCGCCGTCTCTCCCTTGTTTACACCACCAATTATGATCTTTCTTGGTTCTCTTTGTGATCATGCAAAAAAATGGGTTCATTTGCAGGAGCTTTAAATTCTTTAGGACAGTTGCAGTTTGAAGTAATCTCGAAGCATTTACATTTGCTGAGATCAAATAGGCTGTTGGCTTTGTTACGGAAGTCAGTCAGTTTCCGCCAGTAGTTGATCTTATCTTTTTTCCCTTTGTAAACCTTCAGGATTGTATTGTATTTGTTGTGGAATGATCTCAGTTTTTCAATCGCATGTACGTGACTTACCGTTGGAAGTGAGACCTCTGTCCAGATCTCTTCCACATCATAACAAAATCCATGCCTTAAAAAAAATAATGGGTATTTTCCATTTTCCGTCTTGTAGTTGCATGTATTTTTTCATAACATCGGTGTAAGTTGGAAAGTACGGGACCGAAAGATTCTTGGAGAGCCAAATATCACACATGATACTTCGTCTCTTGTAACTGACATCAATTTCATTTATGCAATAAATGTAATATTTATTATTTCAAAAATAATAAAAAATATATTTAATATTATTATTCATATGATAGAAAATATCTCTTTGAAAAACAAATATAAAACTGAAATTGATTTTTAGCTCAAAAATAGTTCGATTCCAATCTAACAGAAAACCGAAATAGTTATAGTTTCGTAGTTTCGCGTGTTGTAATATAATAACAGTAGTATTATCTAATATTAGCAATAATATAATAAGCCGTGTTGAATTCAGACTGAATCTAGTAACAAAGTCGTAAATGAAAATCCATAAATATAGAAAAAGAAACTAACCTTTGAATATCTACTACACTTACAGGAGTGCTGCTGCAAAACTAATGATAACAGGCTGGAAAATAACCTATTATTTTTCTAATAACTACTAATTCCATCCATCGAAATTAAAGTGAAGTATTTAAAATGACAATTCTAGTAACTATCAGTGTTTAAGGTGAAAAAAAAAATGTAGGACAATCAAAGTGCCCTACAAAGTCTTTTAATGCAGTATTTTGACATAAAATCTCAAAATGTCAATTTTTCAATGAGGCGAAGGGAGATCAAAAAATTGTCAGATAATATTGTGATTTTGCAGAATTGTTACTATATACAAAAGGCACGTTTTCCGCATACAAGCTTAAAAAATAAAATAAAAAGTTTTTTTGCTCCACCCTATTGTGCAGCTAAAGCTATGGAAAAAAATAATAGGAGCCCCTTTCTCTCACCTAGCTTCTTCTTCGTATACGATTAGCACCATCCTAATTTACCAGGAGAGGGGCTAACGCATTTCAGCAAAAATATGGCCAAATCCAAGCTGCTTACTTATCTGCCAACATAACGAAGCTAGGTCCCAGAAGGTGTATTTCACCCTCATGGGAGGCTCGTATACTTTGGGCGAGCTGTACATAAAGTTGGAAACCAGTAAAATCTCGGAACGTTACACAAAAATAATCCGCAAGGTTTCGAATTTTATTACTGTGCAAAAGAAGGAGTCAGGCATACTTTGATACATATTAACCCATATCTGCCCACGTTTTTTTAAACAATTTCTTTTTTAATTTTTGTCCGCTTAAAACTCTTACTAGGAATGGTTTTCATACATTTTAGGCTTAAAATAGTTCGCCGTTGCCATACTTATTAAGTTATTTAACGTCATGTTTATGAGATATTTGGCAGATATGTGAGCAAAATACGACCTTTCTTGACTTTACTTTTGCAAAGTAACATTACAGAAGGCATCTGAGATCAATTTTAAGTAAATCATTTTAAAATAGTTTCATTTTATGAAAAATAAGTTCGCAAAAAAATTACATTCTGTGGCTACCCATGCTGGATCGTTGCTTGACTGATTTGTTTAAAAATAGCTGTCACTAAATTAACTATGATGTCCAAATAGCGGCTCTAACTGGTTTTCTCAAGAAGGACTGTTTAGCTTGTGAAAAAAAGCTTTAGTGAAATGATATACCCATTACATGTTTTCGTATGCAGCAACTAACTAGCGTCCCGTTTTTAGGCTACTGGGCATAAATGGGTTAATGGCTACAGTTATGGGTATAAAGTAATTGCAGTTGCACATATCTTTCCACACTTAAAGAAAGGATAAGTAAATGTTCTTCAATAGCAAATAATTTTGTGCATAACAAGAGTGAGAAATCTCTTGATAAATCATTTTACCACAACTTATTTTATTTTTGTCTTGTTGAGTTACTAGTGCTTAGAACTATCATTTCATTAAGCTATCTTTGATCAATATGTCTTTGAATCTCTTTCAGCCAAAATGAGCCACTAATAATGGGGCAGGGTCAGCATTCACATTTCGTTGCAGACATGTTTCATTCTACTTCGATATAACTAACCAAAGATTAGAACACATTTCTTTTGGGAAATGTACAGTAAAACGTAATTAACTATTACTGTTTTCAGAATAATTTAAAATTTAATAAATTTTTAAATTACGAAATTTCAACTGCACAGTATTTCTTGAAAAACATTAAAATGTACAACTGCTCTGAAAGAATTCATTGTTCTTAGAAAACATTGGCTGCAAAACAATAATATTTATTTGAATTTTAAAACGTGTACTATTACATTTAAATAAACTATTAATTAATCCGAAAAATTTCAATATTTCGCTATCCTTTGCGGATCATTTGTTTTTTAAAATTAATAATGTCTCTGAAAGAAATGATCTAATAATGTTTTCATTCAGATTAACTTGTTAATTATATAAAAGCACATATATGAGTGAAACATTTTATTTAACACAAAATCTAGAATAATTTTCGAAAACATTTTTCCTCTTGGTGAAAGACACTTCATTAAAATGTCTTGACGCACACAGAAATTCTTCATTCGTATCTCCATTTTCAAAAATGATTTGGTATTTAGATTTTTACAAAAAGTATTTCTCAGCGAAATTTTAAAGAAAACACACCACTCTGTTTCCTTAGGGAAATTGGTGTTGAACTTGAGTAATGCAAGCAAAACATTGCATTATAAATGCCTAGACAAGAATAAAAAATATTCTGTGAAACGCTGTTCTTGCATTCAAAGACGAATAAAAATGCAAATAGATGCAATTGATACCCACATTTTAAAGTGAAATGTTTTGTTTCGTGTTTCGCTAGTCAAACTGTCTGCGCATTTCAACTTTTATAAAACTTGAAATAACATAAACGCAACTACGAAATATAAGAAACAGTGTTTTGATAATGTAACACGTCAGTACGCTAACATGTTAGCAAGGAAATAAAGCGAAGATAGAGTAAATTTTTTAGCCGAAAAGAATGCATTTTCTACATGGAATAGCTTCCTTCATCTGGCTTAGATTCTAATAATAAGATATTTTTCCGTTATGAAAATTCTGTGTTGGAACAATATTTGCTTGACTTAATATTCAAAATTATTTTTTATGCACGCTTTGTTTCCACTAAAAGATAGGAGTTCCTTTCAGTTTCTTACGCTTGGAGCTCGCTGTTAAAAATACGATTAAACGAACCTCGTTTGTTAGAAATCGTTTAAAACGAACCACTATTATGACGAACTATATTTGCGATTCCAGTCGTTTTTTTTGTCGGACAAGTCAACGCTTGAGGTTAAGAAAGAACACATAAAGTAATTTGTTATTGCTAAAAAAAAATGCATCACATGTTTGGAGATTGCAAGAAACACATTTTTCAATGCCAATAAATGAATAAATTGGTAAATAAATAACTCAAAATTAAATGACTTCGTAGAGTAAGCTTTGAATGCAAAGACATCCGTCAAAAGTTATTTGAAAAGTAATAACTAATTTGGAGGAAAAATATAGTAAGGGAATATGAGGCAAAGTGAAACAGTTAAGATGACTCACCCGTTTCAAAAGGAGCAAATTAGAAATATTTTAAAAAATCATTTTACATAAAGATATAATAATGTATTTTATCATACAACTAGAGTTGAAACATTATTTTTCATTTTTAGCACTTATTTTGCATCTTGAAATTAGGTGGAAAATTTTCATCTTAAAAAACCATGGGGCAAAGTAAAAAATAATATATTTTTGAAATGTAACGTTTTCTATTTGATGAGTTATAGTAATTTTCATCAAAGGAATGCATAAATAAATGAACAAATAAATTATAATTGAGAAAAACCGAATCAATAAATAAACAAATGAATGAATAAGTTAATATATGCGAAAGATAAATGAGTAAATAAAATGGAGAGCGAATACCAAAATAAGTAGATGAATTAATATACAAGTGAATTAATAAGTAAAAAAAGGTGAATAAGAAATGAAGAAATATGTACGTTATTTAGTGAATTAATGCATTAGCAAACAAAATAATTTCACTGTGCCCCATCCACTTTGCCCCGCGTGCACTTGAAAAATTACATTGAACATTTTAAATAAAAATATGCCAAATAAAACCTAACTAAGGTCTGCACTGGACATCAGTAGATCTCAATTTATAGTTTAAATGTATGCAATACACCACCAACTCGGCTATTTCGATCCATGGACTGCAGTTTCGAGCTTATTAGGGGAGGGTGGGGATGAATGGGACAAATTTCATGTTTTAATTAATATTCGAAAAATTCTACATTTTTCAGCCACTTAACAATTTTTACACAAATATGTCAACTATTTGAAGGGCCAGGGGGAAAAAAGATGAAAGTGACCAAAAAGCGATTTCGAGAAAAACGAAGAACAAAGTTTGATTTCTCGTAGCTCCTTATGTAGTTCTTCGAGTTTTCATGCACATTTCGGTCGCTTCTCATCTTCTTTCCCCCTTGTTGTTCTACCAGATGATACTAGTCCTTCATAGCCCCTAGATAGCGCTAATATCTCAAAATTGACGAAAAAGTGACTTTCATCGTTTTTCCACCTGGCCCTTCATTTGTTACACATAAAAAAATGAATTCAGTCAATTTGGTATCATTTTACAGTGCTAAAATATTTTTTATGAGTGCATGTTATGAGGGATGAATGGGACAAGTGAAGAAAATGACTAGAAAAGAAAGGTTAATGTTTGGTCTTCTGTTTTTTTTTTTTTTGCCTTTGGGACACTCTGTGACTGTACTAAGGCCTGTCTCATCACAATTATACACATCTCCTGATTCAAACTTATATTTCTTTTGAAGCTTTTCAGGTTTTTCAAAAAATGTACTTGAATTATTTTTTATTAAAAACTACTCGCTCCTGATTGGCTTGTATTTTCAGGCATGCTGATGGATAATTCTGGGTGTCTGGACGAAAACCCTGAGAGCCAATCCTTTCCCGCAATTGTATTTCCCTCCTACCTTAATGGAACATTTTCTAAGACTTGTGCAAACTCAAAAGCTAGCTTCCTTGTTTGAACAGTTGTGAGACCATAACACATTTGAGATGAAATTTTCAAATGTTCACTCAACTGGTTTTCTTCTACGCTTGAAAATATTTTCCTGTTTCCAACATTTGGATTTGGAGCATAGGATTCTAAATCAGCGCTCTGTTTAGCTTCTTTCACATATCTGCCTAAAGTCGACTTGGACATATTAAATGCGTCTGCAACTGTTCTTACAGGCATTCCTTTCAAGACAACCTCATTAACGGCTTCTTTAATCGTTGATGAGGCGCCCCTTATTCGTTCAGTTTCCTTTTCCCAATTCTGTGGCATCCTACAAAAAGAATTTAAGTTCATTTTTAAAACCATGGTTACAAAATGCTGGTAGCTATTTTTATTAATAGATATTTTAAAACAAAAGGACTGACTGCAATTAAAGATGTTACCTATTCTTAGTTAAAAATTTATGATGTGAATATAAAATAAATTGTCATGATCAGATCTAACATCAGGCTTAAATAATAATGTAGTTAAGTAGTTTCAACATTTTGTCAATGTAGTTTAAGAGTTATAATTACTTATATACCAAATTTCAGTTCATAAAAAATAAGAAAATAATTTAATGTGTTGAACATTGTAAGTTTCTGATTCAAAGGTTTGAAATAAGAAAATGCGGTGATTAATGTAACCGTCCCATTCATACCCCAAACTGTTGTCCCATTCATCACCATACTCACATGTTTATGTCTATCAAAAAGTAGGTATAGAAAATAAATATGGATTTTCTCCATTTCAGTCTGAAATCATAGTAAAATAAGTATATTTTCAACATGATATAACATTATTTGCTTTGAGTGCAGTCCTTTTTAATAAACACTGTAGTAATTTTACCAAAAACCTTACTTTTGGTATGGAAAAATAAGCTTTGCTGTTTTGTTTACACCAACATGGAAGCAAACGCTTTGAAACACAATTTACTAAGTGGTACAGGTGCTGCCATCGACTAGGTAAAATATCAAAAATTTAAAGTTAATTTTAGGTATAAAAAATTCAGTTGTCCCATTCATCCCCTGTCCCATTCATCCAGAATCCTCCCCTATGCTCTCATCATCATGGAATACGAAAGTAGTCGTTGGAAGCAAAAATCCTCTTCGAGTTGCCGGTGTGTTGCATGTTTCTGCCTTAGTCCTTGCTTAGGGGCGGTTACTCACTACTTTATACTTTAAATGTACTTACAAAAAATTTATAATTTTATAATTACAAGAAATATTTTTGAAAAATCGCGAATAATACAATAAAGGTATCAAAATTTGAAAATGGACACTTTTTTTCGTTGATCTTTGGACTGATTTAGTTTTTGACAGGAATCAACTTTTTGTTTAGGTACTTAGTTAAAATATTGCTAGATAGGTGACACTGCGAACTATGAAAATATTTTAAATTTTCACTTTGTTCCGCTATTTCACTTTACCCCACCTTCCCCTACTTATAATATAAGGATTTAAACGTGGGATTTGTAACAACAGTAACTTTGGCATTATAAATGTAATTGGGTAATTTAATAGTCCTGAAAAATAATTAAATTAGGACATTTTGGCAATAAAATAAAACATGAACTGACATTTGGGGTTTCAATTTCGCGAACTGTATAATTAAATGTGCAAATGCGTACAACTACGAAATAGGAGAATATCGAAAGTTCCATTTCTTCTAACTAACTTAGGGAATTAAAATTGTAATAATAGCCAGGGGGCTTTATAGTCAATTAGAAATTAAAGAAGCGTATGTGAGAAAACAAAATATCAACTCAGATAGCTTAATCAAATCAACTAGAAACACAAGATATATGAGTTTTGAATCTTTTCATTATGGAAAGTGCAGTATTTACTATCGAAAAATTAAATATGGTTTTAAAGAAATAAAAATTGTGTTTTAACTAATTAAGTTTGTTCGATGAATAATAAAAGTAAAAGGAATGAAAGCAATTGCACTGAGTTAGAAAATAATAGCGTAAAAGAATAATACAAAATTTGCTAAAAATAGATTTTAAGTAATTCCAATCCTTATAACTATAGTCATATACATATCATATATATACATATGACTGCATGAGCATGCATATTTTGAATTGGCATTTGAAACTTTATTTTAATGCAGAAAAATATAATAATATAAGTAATCATGCAACTTAATTACATACGAAATTTAATGCACTAATAGCCCAAAATAATAGTTTTGGTAACTCGTACGTCAAAAATGTTTAAAAAATGACCGAAGCGCTGCCTATCAAATTTAGTTCTTAACCTGAATCATCCACTGTTCAGCAAAATATAAATACGTTTAAAAAAACACTTTGTTTCGCATTAAATAATAAATCTTTACATTAGTAAAGATTTTTACCTAATCAACTTAATCACACACGTGTAATTTAAATCTGTCATGATATACTTAATTAGTTTATGAAGTAACCTAGATTCATTTCACTGAGCGTAAATCATTTTAATTTTGATACATTCATACAGCAAGTACATTTTCATTAAAACACATAATCAGTGATTTATAATAAATTAAAAACCCCTCTATGTGCTTTCAGAAAGAAATAAATTATAGAGAATGTTAATTACAAGGTAGAATGGTCGCAATTATTCCTATTCAACCCTTTCAAAATCCTATCAATCCGGTTGAATATATGATTTAACAGTGTTGCATACTAAGGAGGTTTAAATCAAGTAGTTGAAAAATTATTATAAACCACGATTTTGATTAAATGATTGAGTTACCGAATTTTAATTTTAGTTTAGGTAATCAAATCAAGAGCTAAATTGAGATGATCGAAAATATGATTTAGTTTTGAATAGTTTTAAGCTTAACGTAATATGTTATCATATACATTAACTTTTATTTACAGTGATCTAGAATTAAAGCTTTAAAGTTATAAGTAGAAGTCTAGTAGAGTACTCTGCCTTCACTATTACACCGAGTACCAAGTTGCACATAGGGGATTTTAGCAAAAATACTTTCGAGTTACTATTATTTATGAACTGAAGCATTTTTTTGAAATTCTTCCTTAGTTTCTCGTTAAGAAACACATTACAACTTTTATGTTTTCTTATCTATGTATTCTCTCTGGGGATTAGTAATTTAAAAGCTTATATAAATGAAATTAACAATGATTCAATTAACAGCATTTTTAATTTCTTCGTTTCATTCATGCAAAAAAAATATCTCGCATAAAAAAAAAAGTATTAATTGACTTTCTGAAATGTATTCAAGTATTCTTATTAACAAGACTTGCTTTAAAATATCGGGAAACGTGTCACAGGTAAAAATAAATATCGAAATTATTTTTCTTTGGTTCAAATTATAATTTGACTGTAATTCCAGCATACTTTGGGTAGAGCTTGAAGATATTTCATTTTTTAAATTTTGTTAAATAATTTTACATTTATCTTACTACTTTCCAGTAAGAGGAATCACTTGGCAATTAAAAAGCAACATTTTTCTTGGCAGACCGGAACCAAACATGACACACACACACACACACTTTTCACAAAAGTTTTCTCTTTTTTCCTAAGATGTATTTTTGATTACATATGTGATATGTCATGAAATGAGTTTTAACCTAAGTTATTTTTAAAGATATGTTATGTATTTATTTGACTAATAGAAACAGAAATGTAAAAGCTACACTTTGTTGCATACTTTTGTTTCTACAAAAGTTGAGGTAACTCAAATTTTTCTTATTATAAAACAATCATTCGTTCAAGTTTACAAGAACAAACTCTCAGAGAATAAGCAAAAATCTGTAATTCAATGAGGTTTCCTATAATTTCTGTATTTGTTTGCATTGACGGTAATCAGCAATTTTCGCCTAACATTTTACGTATTAAAACTGCCTGCGTATTGTATGAAAGCACTCTGTGTTCTATATCTACTTAAATACCCTATCAAAACAATACGTTGGAAATTTTATCAATGACTTTTATGGTTGAAATATTGTAGTACTATTGTGTTACAACCTCGTATCGAAGGTATTTGTGAGACAAATGAAGCATTGTAGATTTAGTAAAAGCTAAATGTTTTTACATTAATTTTATAGTCGCATTAACCAAAAGCTACATAGTTTTAAGTGTTACATAAGAATTTCTATAAAATTGTTATATTTATTTGTGATATTTGTAATGTATCGCTGATCTCCATTTAGGAAAAATGTTTTTGTTCAAATCTATGTATTTAAAAATGTATGTATATATATTTGTGTGTATATTTGTATGTTTTTTATATGTTTGTTCCTTATACAAATCCAATTTTCGTCGGATTTTCATCAAATTTTGCACAAAAGTTCCTTGATGCACAAGAATTAACATAAGCAGAATTTTGAAACTTAAATAATCCAAAAAGCTCAAAATTCAAACGTTTTGCCTCAAGATAGCCATTTTTTTCTCAATTTTGAATATATAGGGTAATAGAGATAAGCCTTTGCGCATACAAATTGATAAAATGTAATACATTTTAATATAAGTATTTTCCAGCAAAGATTACGATTAACAATGAATTATCAATTTAGGACTCACCTCTTTCATTTTAGCATGAAATAAGTTAAACATAATGTAATACTGGCCAACGCCGGTAAAAAGCTAGTTTCAAAATAAAAAATATCTAATTCGAAAATAGCGTTACATAATTTCAACCATTATTTGTACCATTATTATTTAAGGACTGTGATTTTGACTAAATGCATTAGCTGTTTTACGAATATTTCATGCGTTACAAACTTAATTATACAAATACTGTTTATTTCTACCATTGAACAAATATGATAAAGCTTATTCTAAGGCACCTAAAAGAGGGGAGCTGACTCATTCGACATTTTGGTTCCAAAACGGTGGGCGTGGAACCACTGGTATCTGTACTCAAGTCGCATTGAAGAAAAGCAGAAGCTAAGCTTGAATTGTAGCTGTATAGATGATATTTGACTATTTTTGTCTGTATGACAAAAACATTTTATAAACTCAGGCTTAAAACAAGTGCACTATGAACATAGACCCAATTTCATTAAACATTTCCCAATAAATTGTTTTTGAATTCGAGAAAAAAGTTATCTTTTTAAATTTACCTAATATGGTGCTTTATCCAACTAATCATATGTTATTTTACGCCAGAGCAACCAGGCAGAATATTAATGTGTTTCAAATACCTGTAACAAGGATGTATCCAAGAATGTATCGGAACCGAAATGTCGGACAAGTCAGCCTGTCGTCTAATGGAGCTCTAGATTATTCAGTTTAAATATTTAAGAGTCTTACAATCGAAGGTGTATAATTTCCGTACCTCTTTTATTGAACGGTAAACAAATTTACGTTATTTGCTATTTTTCAGTGTTCTAAAATCACTCTTAAAGTTGATCTTGTACAGAAATCGTAAATTACTTGAATTGTTTTTATTTATCGTGTAAACAGTTATTCAGCCAGCTTTCACCGATCTGTAGTGTGTTTCTTCATTTAAAAAGGAATGGACAAGTTTAAACTACTGTTTCTAATGATACCGTGTTTAATTATGTTAAGAGTTATCCAGTAATTAATTACTTGAAAGTTTAACTTAAAGCTTTTAATCATTGTTTTCTATGTTACAAAAGTTAGTCGATTCCAAAGACATGGCGTTCTATTTGTTCCTTAATAAAAGGACTAACTAAAATTTATTTATTACAGCGGAGTCTCGTAACAGTAAGACAAATTATATTTCGTATTTTATACTGTTCGTAAGCCAATTATTTACTCGTAAATAATGTTTTACTTGATTATATTAAGTATTTAAACTGTTTACATCCATATAACTCACCTTACTGTCTGATCTTAAATAAAACCTTCCGCATACTTACGCATGCGTCAAGTGTTCTCTGATTTTACCAAAATAGGGGTGATAGGTAAGATAATAATAAGGGGAAGAATAATAAAAGCATTTTGAGCCATATAAAACAACGTAGAGAGATGCTAATTTCAAATATATAGTAGTTTAGTTGAATATGTCAAAAGGATTAAGCAAATGCAAGTTTTAAATTGAAAATTTCGGAATGTTCTCAATCATAACCCATCACCCCTTTTTTAAGTGAAATAGTTCGCGAGTGCTAGGTCCGGTTTCTAAGGATGGACAGTAAATGCGAAACATATAGTTGTCAAAAATAAGGTATCTAAAATGTGCATAAGATTTGGCAAGGAGTGAATAGGTGCCCCACGATTAAAGGACATAAGAATGCATGGCAAATTTGCTGTGATAGTTCGGCAAAATGGAAGATATAACTGCAACATTGCATTTTTTTAATGTCCGAATGGCTCATAGATATGTTTATATGAGAATAGTGATATTTAAAACACTTTTCAGTTGCATTCAGCTAATCGAGAATTTCCCGTAAAAGTGGGATCATGGTGCTCTTGGAAGTAAAAACGAACACTTTTCAGTATTATTCAAGGTATGAAAATTATTATAAACTAATTACTTTTAAATTAACAGGGGGCAATCGAGTGGGGTCTTTGCAACTCTAGTCACTTAAAACGCTCTCTTTTCAACAGAGAAATTTGACTGACATAAATCAGAGCTTCAGTTTTTACGTTTCGAAACGTTTTCCTTCGATAGCACCTGCCAAAAGCTCGTGATTTTTTCTGTAATTAGGAGATTTACAATTTAGTACTGTAAGTTAGCAATTTAGCAGTTTATTACCGTAAAATTAACAATTTGTACAGCTTATTACTATAAAATGTGCCGTATATACTGTAAAAACAACTTTCATTTTTTACAGTGCAAGTGTTCTCTCATGTTGTTGTTGTTGTTGCTTCTAATCTCCCATCTGGTTCAACGGAGTCAGACCAGATCAACGAATCCGTTGATATTAATGAAATCCGATACCGAAAAGGGAGTAGTATGGATATCCTCCCAGTTCAAACCCAAACAGTCCAAGATATGTTGAGGTGAAGCTTGGTCATAGTGGCACTTACCCAAGTAGCATCAACTCATCGGATTTTGCTCGGCCGATCAACAAACTCCTCGTAAACTGATCCTGTAACGCACGATGACATCGTTCCGATCAGTATCCGAGCACGGTTTTCGATGAGCTACTTTTCATCGGAAATCGATATCCTTCCGATTAACTTTCCCGATGAAAATAAGATGAGCTATATTCCATCGGAAAACGATATCCTTCCGATCAAGTTTCCCGATGAAATTCCTCGGCACGGGACTGTTCTACTCGTAAATTGCTCCAAATCTCATCGTATTCTCATCGGATTTTACTGCTCGGAATCTGCTCGGCCGATGAGACATATTGTATCATCGGCCGATGAGAATTTCATCGGGTTTCGATGAATGGCGAATCATCGGCCGATGAGATGATGCTGCTAGGGTAGGGCAGAGGGGATATGTCTTACTGCTCTCAGAATATTTGGGTTTTTATGTGACCACTGGCAAGTAGGAACAAGCAACCTCTCATTACGCACCGTAACATAAATCGAGATAATTGTGATCATATAACTGAGAAATTTAACCCTCTAAGACAATTTTTGAAAGCAAGTAAACTTTTCTATTTACAAAAAAAATCCTAATGTGCTTTAACACTGAGCTTATCTTTTAAAAAATTCATCATAAAAATTTTAATTTGTATTATAACCGTATGTACTTGAAAATGCTCTGTCACTTCAAAATATTTCAAAAATTTGCTTCTCAGTTGCTAGTAAATGTTTTGAAGGTGAGTTTGTGAGTAGACGCTATAAAGAGTGTTATAATTAACCCATTTATGCCTAGTAGCCTAAAAACTGGTGGCTTGTTAGTTACTGCATACAAAAACCTGTAATGGGTATATCATTTTACTGAAGCTGTTTTTCACAAGTTAAATAAGTCCTTCTTCTTGAGAAAACCAAAAAGGACCACTAGTTGGACATCAGATTTTGTTTATTGACAGCTATTTTCAGACAAATCAGTCAAGCAACAATCCAGCGTGGGTAGTAGTGTGGGGCGAAAAATAAAAAGTTTTTGAGATCAACTTCTAATAGTTGCCAAAAGTTGTCTTTGGTGATAGTTAGCTTTTGTGCAAAATTTGAGAAAACTCGGTTAATATCTTCAGGGGGCTCTGCGATCGCAAAGTTTTACAATAGCTTTGTTATGGATTTTATGGTTAAAATATCAACAAGAATGCCTTTGGCTAGTCACTTTGCGTTTTTTTTTTTTACTCAAAAGATGTTTTCATGCATTAAAAACATATGAAATGACTCACAAACATTATTTCATATGATATATTTCTATTTCAAAAAAATCACTTTTTTTCACGTTTTTGTTTCTTTTTAAATGCTTGAAATATAAATGTATCATATAAATTAATTTTTGTGAGTTATTTTGTATGCTTTGAATGCTTGAATATATCTTAGGAGTAAAAAAAATGCAATGAGATTAGTTAACGGCATTGTTTTTCATATTTTAACCATAAAATCCCAATAAAAGCTATGATAAAACTTTGCGATCGCAGCGCCCCCTGAAGATATTTACCGATTTTTCTCAAATTTTGCACAAAGGCTAACTATCACCAAAGACAACTTTTGGCAACTATTAGAAGTTGATCTGAAAACCTTTTTATTTTTCGCCCCACCCTAATGGGTAGCCACAGAAACTAAATGTTTTTTGCGAACTTATTTTTCATAAAACTAAATTTTTTTTTAAATGATTTGCTTAAAATTGATCACAGATGCCTTCTGTAATGTTACTTTGCAAAAGTTAAGTCAAGTAAGGTCGTATTTTGCGCACATATCTGCAAAATATCCTATAAACAGGACGTTAAATAACTTAATAAATATGGCAGCGGCGAACTATTTAATGCCTAAAATGTATATAAACCATTCCAAGTAAGAGTGTTTAGCTGATAAAAATTGAAAAAAATTGTTAAAAAACTTAGGCATAAATGGGTTAAGTGCCCAAGTTCTCTCGTACAACGCATCATAACATAAAGAGCAATAATTGTCCCCATACAACGTAAAGATTAGAAACTTAGCTTTAAAACTAAGACTACAGCACAAAACAAATAAAATAACCCCATTTATTTAAAAAAAATCCACTATATTTGACATTAATAAATATAATTAAAAAAAATGATCATTAAAAATTTAATTAATGCTGTAAATGTACAGGCAAACATATACACTATCACTTCAAAAGATGTCGAAAATTTACTTCTCATTTTAGGTGCGTCTTTGTGGTGGCGCAGTAAAGAGTGTTATAATTAAGTGCGCAAGAGCTCTCGCATAACACTTCGTAATATAAATCGAGATAATTGTTCTCCATACCACTCGGAAACTTGAAACTCTAATTAACTCCGAGGGGAATTCAAAGCCAATTACAAATTTAAAGCGTGTTTCTGCGACTAAAGACAATCTTTACTGCAGAGCTCGTTTCAATTTAGTAGTGTCAAGGGAGCGCGACGTTTCCAGAGCATTTTGCCCCAAAACAAAATTTGAAACATTCTAAAAATATGTTAAAAAAAACATCTTATTAATTAAGTTTATTTAAAATTAAACAAGCGTTCCATTTGCGTTCGCAAAGAAAACTTAACCCGACGTTCCTTAAAAAAGTTATTGCAAAAGTATTTATTAAAGAATATAAAATAATTTATCATCTTATGCAAAGGATTTCTATTTTTTACGATATTTATTGTACTAGTTAAATAATTTTACCCTTTCTACTTTTCGTTATTATGAATCAAAAATATGTGTTCCCGTTGAAATAAGAAAGAAAATATATATGAAAATTTTTGTTTCGGATATAAACTCTGATGAAATGTTCAGAAAAGTGCCAAATTTGGCGAAAAATTGCTCACGTAATTTTGCCGTATGCATCTATCTATAAATCATGAGAAAGATGTCTGTCAAACTCGCTAAATATGGCTACTTTTCATGATTTCAGAAGAATTTAATACCACATATTTCGATAACTGGGACACGAAGCGAAATAATCTATGCGTCCAGAAACATGTCTTACAGTGTTCTTTGGATTGCTATTTTTTTTTTTTTTTTTCGTTTATGGACTATCATTTGGCTTTCGGGTAAATGTATCAGTAAATTTATCACTTGAACTAGGGCCTTAATTCATCTCAGAAATTTTTGATTCAAGATAAGCAATTTAATTTTCATCTGTATTACTCGTAGTCATGTTCTGCCGTTATTAGCTTTGTATTGCGATATCAATAATTCATATTTTTATAAAACTAACTTATTTAAATCACATTTTTCATGCACTTAAAAGTTATACTACACAGTAGGGATGCACCGATTAATCGGCAGTACCGATTAATCGGCCATAATCGGCCACTTTGCCGATTATTAATAATCGGCAATATTGGACCGATTAATCGGCCGAAAAATATTTTTTTAATATTATTCTTCAAAGTATACCTTAACTAAGAAACTATGAGAAATAATTTTATAAACAGTCATAATAATTCTCACAGTTGATATAAAGTGTTTAGTAAATTAATTCTCCTACTTTAAGTAAATATCATAGATAATATTGCAACATTTTTCATGTGACGACAGTTATCTCCTTAGCACAGTGCTTTTAGATAACTTCTAGATTTCACAAAGAATAAAGGTCTTGAATTAAGTTGCTGCCAATTATTTAAAAAATTTTAATTAAAAGTACTCCTAAATTGGAGTGCTCACCACAGACTCCCCCACCCCCCTATTTTTTGAATTTTTATGTCCAATTAAAATAATTAACAATGTGTTAATGTAATAGAATTGACAATATGAAAATTGGTTCTAAGAAATTTGATAAAATAGTGAAATTATTTTGTGAAAACTAGGAAATTGGAAAAAAAAATCTTCTCTCAAAAATAAATTACTTACTATCTCCAAACTCGGAATTCTATAAGAGAGAAAAAACAGTGATGGGAAAATTGATAGCATTAAAAACAATCATCCTTACCATTAATCGGCTCTGCCGATTAATCGGCCGATTATCAATAGCCGATTAATCGGTAATCGGTAATCGGTAATCGGCTAATTTGCTTATCGGTGCATCCCTACTACACAGTAAAAAAGGAATTTTGTTTTTACAGTATAATACAGCTAATTTATGGTAATAAACCGAGAAATTGCTAATTTTACAGTAATAAACGGTAAAAATTGCTAATTTTATAGTAATAAACTGTAGAATTGCTAATTTAACAGTTTATTACCGTGAATTTTACAACTTTAAACTGAAACCTCTTCTTTCAGTATTATACTGTTGTTTTTACAGTCTAATACAGCTAAATTTTACGTCAATAAACTGTAAATTTGCTAACTTTACAGTGAGAAACTGTAAAATTTCTAGTTTTACAGTTTATTACTGTGCATTTAACAGATTTTAACTGGAACCTCGGCTGCCAGTATTATACTGTAAAAACAACAGTTCATTTTTTGCAGTGTAAGCGCAGGATTATTTTGAACAAAATATCCGATTCTTTTTAAATCCGTCTTTAATTACTGTTTCTTAATTTTGGATAATTATATACAAAAATGTAAGATAATTCTTCATTTCTATGATATATATGCAAATTAATAAATGAAATAGGAAAGGGTTCATTGAAAATAGAAAGGCTCCTTTTAAAATGATTTTATATACATAAACATAATAATTACAAAAATCCTCAAATCATTAAAAATTTTGTTTGAAGCTCAAATTATATCATAAACAGAACAATACAGTTATAAATGCATTTAACAAGAAAATAACTCCCAGATTTTCTTAAAATGTATTGTCAGCCTAATGAAGTCAGCTTTAAAAACTTATATACTTGATTCCTACAAATCTCAACACATGACTCAAGTGGATTAAAGTAATAAAAAATATGCGTCTGCTTTTCCCTAAAATAATACAGTTTAACTAGCGAAAATACCCGGCGTTACCTGGGTCAGTAATAATATTGAGAAACAATTTATATACTCACCTTTGTTTTTTTTTTCCTGAACCGAAAGAACTCAAAACACACCGCTTTGACGATTCTTAAAATGTCGCAAAATTTTTGCGTAATTGTTTTGGGGTACCTAGGATGATTTTGCTCCCCTCCTTACTTTATGAAAATACATTAGATTTTATTACGTCACTAATTTTTGTCTCAGAGAAATAGTCATCAAATGCTGAGATACTATTGCTGACCATAAAATGACGTTAAAAGTTTTTGTCCTAAATGATTTCGAAATTAATAAGGAACATTTAGCAATCATTTGTGCAAAAATGCAAATTAATGGTAATTTTAGTCTTGTTTCAGGGTTTTATTAATTTACTATGTGGATTACTTTACTTTTTGACATAATTTTTAAAAGGTTTTTAATGGATACATACGGAATCGGAAAACAAAAGAAAAAAAACCGAACTTTTCATGTGTGGGAGTATTATATCGATTGAGATTTTGACGCAGTCGATAAATATCAGACAATAATCGTTTTATTTTGGTTACATCGTGCAAAAAGTATTACGTAATCTTTGGCACTAAAACTAGCGTCAGTTGAAAAAATCGCCGAGAATCTCAGTTATTAAAATCTTGCAGCAAATTTGGCAAAATTCCTGTTCAATCGGATACTAAGAAACTGCCCTATTGTAATTACCCCGAGAAAGTGACTAATCAACGCAAGCAAATTTAAGAAATGCCGTTAAGCTGTATTTAAAGCTCCATCAAATTGGAAAATAATGAACTTAATCCATTTATTAGTTGCCAATCTCTTCTAGCGGTTACGTTACCGATACTCTAAAACACATGTGAACAAAACTCGAGAAAATAATTGACGCAGTGAACAATCTACTAATAAAGGAACACAATTTATTCTACAAAATAATATTTGCACGTTTCAAAGCATAATAAAAAATGCATTGATTACGGATAAATATTCTACTTACAACTAAGATTACAAAATGCTTTAAGTACAAATCATGATAAGCTCGTTTCCAATATCTATGTAAAAGCCTGGATATTAACCATGAAGCTGAAAAAAAAACTTTTTGATTTGACTTGAGAAAAGACTTGAACATTTAAGAGTCATTATTTTGAAATTCGAACAAGGTGTGGCAGTGACTATTTTTGATTTTCCTCATTTTTTTATATGTCAAAGTAGGTCATGAGAAATGAACATTCTGAAGTTTGTAGCCCCCCAAAAAAATTTTGTTCGCTCGGTAAAAATTCCCAAAGTTTGATGTTATGCAGAGCTTTTTTGGTAAAACGGCTGAAAGACGCATTTCAGTGCGCTGTAGTTTTTTACAGAAACGCTACCCTATGGTTATGTTTACATTTATTGATTGTACAATGTGTAGTTATGAGGACCCCATAGTTATTTGGGTTGGGGTGTGTTGCTTTTTTTAGTTAAGGGGCCGCAAAGTATGGTTTTTAGACCATTTTCGCTCGACTTTGAACTGGGTTATTTCCCCCCAAAAAGCAACCCCCTGAAATTTTTTTAACATATACTAAAAATTTATACTATAAAGAGAATATGTGGCACGAAAATTGTTTAATATCTCATTGCTTTAAAGAGAAAAAGACTTAGACATTTTTCAAATTTTCAAAATTTGCGGTTTTTTAATCGCATTTAACTCAAAACAGCACCTCTAGGAAAAAAAAGCTTTTATGGATTATGGAACCCACAGATGTGTAGAATAACGTAAAAAAAAAAGTTGCGTGGGGTCTCGTCTCGTTTTCAAGAAAAGATTTTTTTTTTTTTTTTTTTGTAGCTCATTTTAATGCTTTTTTCTCATAGTAAAATGTGTCTATCAAATAGGTCAGATCTACTGAAACTCTAAGTATATAGTAATGACATATTTAAATTTGTATAGGAAAAGAGAAAAAGGCTAAAAACACTTAATTTTGCCTAAATTTTTTATAATTTTTAGTTTTTTAATTGCAACTAACTCAAAAAACGTGAAATCCTGAGACTGTTATTGAATGCACATATTACTAGCTTTGAAATATTGGAAAAAGTAAATTCGGTGAGGTATCTTCAGATGCATTCTAGTGGGAGATCACAGTGACCTCCCGAAAAATTTCATGATCGAAAAATTTTACTGATGATTCGGCAAAGTTGGAAACAATACTGCAACATTGAACTTTTCTATTTATTTATTTTTTACATGTTATGATTATTTTTTTATAGTATATGATACCTGCATATGTGTAAAATGACGTACAAAATGAAGCGGCCAGGGGTCTCTTCTAGTTTTACAGAAAAAAATGTAGCAGATTTTAATACGTTCTCCCGCAGTAAAATGTGTCCAGTATGTAGGTCAGATCTGCTAAAACTTAAAATATGTGATAATAATTTATGTATCTGTGTATGGTAATTTTTGAGTGAAAAGTAATAGTGAAAATGAATCACAGCATTTAATTGTATGAATTTTTAGAATTTTTAGCTTCTTATTGCAATTATATCAAGAAACGGTAAATCGTTACTGAGGGAATTATTGAATTTACATGCTACTAGCTGGCAATGACTAGAAATATTCGAAAATTTAAATACTGTGAGGTATTTTTAGAGGCTCCCCAATGGGAAGTCAAAGGAGGTCACTGTGATCTCCAGAAAAATTTCATATTCAGAAAATTTTTCTGAAGATTCAGCAACTTTAGAAACAATACTGCAACATAACAATTTTCTATTTATTTATTTATTTTTTACATGTAGGCTTGATCGTGTTTTATCATTCAGAAAAATTGGAAAATTCCTTTGGCAAATTAAGAACATCTTCTTGAGAAGTATAAGATACTCATGGGCACTGGAACTTAAATTTTTACAGAATACGATCAAGCACACGTGAGAAAAATGTATCATTAAAAACTATCAATGTTGCAATAGTTTCCAAATTTGCCGAATCGTCAGCAAAATTTTTCGATCATGAAATTTTTCGGAAGGTCACTATGACCTCCCACTAGAATACATCTGAAGATACCTCACCGAATTTACTTTTTCAAATTTTTCGAACTTGTAATATGTGCATGAATAATTGTTTCAGGATTTCACGTTTTTTGAGTTAATTGCAATTAAAAAACTAAAAATTATAAAAAATTTAGACAAAATTAAGCGTTTTTAGTCTTTTCCTCTTTCCCTATACAAATTTAAATATGTCATTACTATATACTTAGATTTTCAGCAGATCTGACCTACTTGATGGACACATTTTACTATGAGAAAAAAGCATTAAAATGAGCTACAAAAAAAATTATTTTCTTGAAAACGAGACGAGACCCCACGCAACTTTCTTTTTTACGTTATTCTACACATCTGTAGGTTCCATAATCCATAAAAACATTTTTTCCCTAGAGTTGCTGTTTTGAGTTAAATGCGATCAAAAAACCGCAAATTTTGAAAATTTGAAAAATGTCGAAATATTTTTCTCTTCAAAGCAATGAGATATTAAACAATTTTCGTACCACATATTCTCTTTATAGTATAAATTTTCAGTATATGTTAAAAAAAAATTCAGGGGGTTGCTTTTAGGGGGGAAATAACGCAGTTCAAAGTCGAGCGAAAATGGTCTAAAAACCATACTTTGCGGCCCCTTAACTAAAGAAAGCAACACACCCCAACCCAAATAACTATGGGGTCCTCATAACTACACATTGTACAATCAATAAATGTAAACATAACCATAGGGTGGCGTTTCTGTAAAAAACTACAGCGCACTGAAATGCGTCTTTCAGCCGTTTTACCAAAAAAGCGCTGCATAACATCAAACTTAGGGAATTTTTACCGAGCGAACAAAATTTTTTTGGGGGTCTACAAACTTCAGAATGTTCATTTCTCATGACCTACTTTGACATATAAAAAAATGAGGAAAATCAAAAATGGTTACTGCCAAAATTTCCCTTTTTTGTTCGATTTTCAAAATAATGGCTCTTAATGCGAAAAGCAGAAATGATACACGCAATTCTAGCTATCGACAGGGAGTTCAGATGATGCACTAGATACTGAATTAGTTTATTGAAAGTCTTTGCGGATTTATGCGAAAAATGTATCATAAATTGGAATGAAAAACGCGCTACCAATCGAACTTTTTCGAATATCGTTATGAACTATAGCCTATGTGTTATTCTGATGTATAAGCTACATTATGGTAAAAGTTTCTTTAAAATCTATTCAGTAGTCTTTGCGTGAAAGAGGAACAAACATACATCCAAACTTTCGCATTTATAATAGTATTAAGATTAAGATTAAACATTACTTTTAAAACATACAATAAATGTAATGATAAAAGATTTAATGCGTCTTTTCTCATCTTGTACTTAGTTTTCAAAATTTCAAAATACATTTTTGACTTTGTCCCAATTGAAATGTTTAAGAACAATGGTGTCTAATAATGGTAATGTCTCTTTCGCATCTTTACCTAAACTAGTTATAGAAGTCATTTTATTCAAGTTAGACATGTATTCATTTTCATTATTCAATTAATTCATCGTTAGCGCTAAAATTTTCAAATAAATATTAAAATTCCTTATTCAAATTCATTTTTCAAGACATTGCTTCGCTTCGATGGAAAATAATTATAATTCATTGAAGGAGATAATTATACTAATGAGAAAACTTTAAAGTTTTCAAAAGTAGTTTGTCCATTACAGAATATTTTGTATAGTTTTGTAAAAGAATTCCATAATGTTGCTCCATTGGAGCGTGAAACATACGCAAAGAATAAAATTTGAAACAGAAATTGTTTTAAAGAAAAAGTTCGCGAAAGCAGAGATTGAAATCTGCTTCTAAGCACCAAATACACGCAGTTACAAAAATCAGAATACAAATTCGGAACTTCCACCGTTACTGATGTGACAATCAAAGTTTAAACACATATAATTACAATTTGTTAGATACAAATCTACATTTTTTTCTCTTGCATAATTTGACGTTATTTATGCTATTCTTAATTTTGGTGCGGATCCTTTGATTAATAATTAAATTATAGTTTAAAAAAACTAAAAAATACGCTTTTAGAATTAATCAAACTAACATGCACTTGAAGTAATTTAACACTTTTGTGCTATTGATGTAGAGAAAATTACAACGTTAGGGAGGCAACAAAAGCTTTTGTCGGATGTCTGTGCAAGTGCATCTATAAGTTCAACTTTTTTTTTTTTGCATTGAAAAGGCGTTCTTTGTAACGCCGAAACACGTGTATGCAGTATCCCTGCTTATTTGTGCCTCCTTAACGTTGTAATTTTCTCTACATAACATGTACTTATAATGCATCAACATGCAATGTAGTTTAGACTTTAGTATTAATAATAGTATTAAATATATTACTTTTATATTTGCAAAGAACGTGAATTTTATCTTTACGTCTAATTTTATCTCTACATGAATTTAAACTGATTTTCAAGCCAAAACTGGTACTTGAGACAGATAAAGTAAAGGTTCATCTCTAATATAGCTAAAAATTTTAATCAAAAAGTGGATTCTATAAAATGTCATGGATTGTGAAGAAGATGATTATAGATTTGAAGAAAAAGTAAAGCCAGATTTAAAGAAAAATTTAATGTAGAGTCCGTAACAGTGAAAATTGCAGTTTTAATGTTCCGAGTGCAATTAAAAACATAATATAAAGTGAAAAATGAAAAAAATATGGTATTCATATACTTTAAAATGTACTTTTTATATGGAAAAAATTTAAACTTTTAAAAAGTTTAGTTACGTACACCCCTATGTCACAAATACCGTGAAATACCCCTAATACTAAAAGCTTAACTTTATTACATGTTGATAGAGAAGAAGTGCATCTAAAAGCGTATTTTTAGTTTTTTTTTTTTTTACTAATTTAAAGATTTTTTTTTTTTTTCACTAAAATTTTTATTTTTTCTTGCAATAGAAGTGGACAGTTGAATATTTACACGCTATTTATTCGATCTTAAAGGGGAGAAATACTTTCCATGCAATATTTTTCACTTCACTCTTGAGAAACGTGACTAGATAAAACAACATAGTGAGGTGATGAAATTTTTCACATCGCCCTAAAACTAAGTGTAGTTTTGAAAAAAAAAGAGAAAAAAAAACGATTCGTGTGAGCCAGTTACAATTTATGGCAGGGAATTATGTGTCATAAATGTTTGTCATAAGGGGCTAAAATCCAAGTGCTAAGCAAGCATCTGAGTAAAAAAAGTACTTCTGCCTTTTTTTCTTTTCTTTTGAGATAAAAAATTGCACATTATTTGCTTTCAAGTTCAAAGAAAATTCCTTGTATTTATATAATTAATAAATTGACGGAAATATTTCTTGTATTAAAACGTATACAGCATTATTACATGAACAACTCATAGATAAGAGGTAAAACAAGTGGATTTTACAAATTGAATTCCATATTCAAGCTTCGGCTACAATGAAAATAATTTGGTGGTATGTTGCTCCATAAATGTACACTAGGTGGCCAAAAGTATCCGGACACTTTCAAAAATTTACATTTTTAGATATAACTCGAGAAATAGGTGATCAATTGTTCTTTAATTTTAGTCATACAAAATATATTCTTCACCGAACATTTCCAAGTTGAAATTAAATTACCCTTGCATTTGGGGGACGATAAAAAGGGGGGTCGAAAGAAAAACCGCTTTTTGACCATAACTCTTTGAAAATAGCTCGGAATAAGCTATGCATTTCAGTAATTAATTAGCATACTATGTATAATTACTGTACAAATTCAAATGAACGTACCACTCTTACTTCCGAAGATATGAAACATTTTTTAAAAAACGGCAATTTTATTTGAAGGGTTTTTGCTCATAACACGCAGAGTTTTTGATCAAACCTTATCAAAACTTCAGGAAAGATGACAAAATACAAGAGAAAGAACATACTAAAACGGTTTTTAAAAATATTAAAAATCCGATGAGATATAAACGTTAAAAGGAAATAATTTTGCACGGCGCATGCGCGAAAGACAGAAATTTATAACTACAAAAATATTGTAGCCTGGTGTATACTGCATCTTATAAAAAAAGTTCCAGTTGAATATCGTAAAAATTGAAAAAGATATCAGCGATCTAGTGAGCTGTAATTCATTCATTTGCAGTCAATTCATAAATGGAGAGGGGTTGTTCACAAATAGTGTGGGGACAATCGAGCATATTTTTCAATGTTAAATTGTATACTGTTTAAAAATTTATATTTGGCATAGAAGTCACATTTCGCCCATTCGGCCAAAAAGACCTTATAAGTAGGTGGCCAAAAGTATACGGAGACCCCCTGAAACGTTGATTTTGAACGATGACGAAATAACCTTTATTTTAAAAATAGCTCTTTGTGGACAGACCCTCACTATGTATGTATTGTCTGCGAATGAATGAAATACAGCTCACTAGACCGCTGATATCTTTTTCAATTTTCATGATATTCAACTGGAACTTTTTTTATAAGATGCAGTATATACCAGGCTACAATATTTTTGTAGTTATAAATTTCTGTCGTTCGCGCATGCGCCGTGAAATTTTTTTTCCTTTTAACGTTCATATCTCATCGGATTTTTAATATTTTTAAAAACCGTTTTAGTATGTTCTTTCTCTTGTATTTTGTCATCTTTCCTGAAGTTTTGATAAGGTTTGATCAAAAACTCTGCGTGTTATGAGCAAAAACCCTTCAAAAAAAATTGCCGTTTTTTAAAAAATGTTTCATATCTTCGGAAGTAAGAGTGGTGCGTTCATTTGAATTTGTATAGTAATTATACATAGTATGCTAATTAATTACTGAAATGCATAGCTTATTCCGAGCTATTTTCATAGAATTATGGTCAAAAAGCGGTTATTCTTTCGACCCCCCTTCTTATCGTCCCCCAAATGCAAGGGTAATTTAATTTCAACTTGGAAATGTTCGGTGAAGCCTATATTTTGTATGACTAAAGTTAAAGAACAATTGAGCACTTATTTCTCGAGCTATATGTAAAAATGTGAATTTTTGAAAGTGTCCGGATACTTTTGGCCACCTAGTGTAGTACATACTTGTTGGGAGCAACTCTGACATCAACTCAGACTTTACCATTCCTACTTAGGTTTGCTGAATTAAAATAGAGCAAAACTAAGCAACTTATTCTTGTATCCTGAGAGTCAGCGCTATTTTTTGGAGCAATATCTCTTTGGAGCAGGCACTAGACATATAGAAAAGGTGCACTGTAAAAAGTGAATGTTGTTTTTACAGTAAGATACATCTCATCATCATCATCAGCAGCAACCGTCGACAATCCACTACTGTATATAGGTCTTTCTCAGCTGCTTCCAATTATTCCTGCCAGTTGCTTTGGATTATAATACATCTAATTTTATAGTAATAAAATGAAAAATTGATAATTTTACAATAATGAACTATCAAATTGCTAATTTTACAGTACTAAACTGTAAAATTGCAAAATTTTACAGTAATAAACTGTAAAATTGCTAACTTCACAGTTTAAACCGGAACCTCTGCTGCCAGTATCATACTGCTGTTTTTACAGTACAATACAACTAAATTTTACGGTAATAAACTGCAAAATTCCTAACTTAACAGTAAGAAACTGTAAAATTGCTAGTTTTACAGTTTATTACTGTGAATTTTAGTTATAAATTGGAACCTCGGCTGCCAGTAGTATAGTGTAAAAACAACAGTTCATGTTTTGAAGTGTGGCCGACTCATTGAAATCTTGACATGCATTTTGGAAAATCGAAGTTAATTACAATGTAGACTTGGTATTACAGAAACACCGGTTCCTATTAATTTAACTGTTTTTTCTATTTAAATGTCACGGTGAACCATGGCAAAGGTGTCCCTAGCAGCATCATCCCATCGGTCGATGATCGGCCATTCATCGAAACCCGATGAAATTCTCATCGACCGATGATCCAATGTGTCTCATCGGCCAAACAGAATCCGAGCAGCAAAATCCGATGAGTTTTGCTCGAAATACGATTTGATTTTGAGAAATTTACGAGCAGTGCAGTCCCGTGCCGATGAATTTCATCGGGAAACTTGATCGGAAGGATATCGTTTTCCGATGGAATATAGCTCGGCTTATTTTCATCGGGAAAGTTGACAGGAAGGATATCGCTTCCCTGCTAAAAATGACACGTAGAGATCAATAAAAAAAATTGAACGTGGAAATGGCCAACGGATATCAATAGAGCTAAATCAGTAGAGATCTACTGATATCAGTAGAACAAGATGCTATGGATCTCTATTGATATTCATAGATTCTACGGTTTTGTTCTACTGATATCACTAAACCTCTACTGATTTAGCTCTATTGATATCCGTTGGCCATTTCCCGTACATTTTTTTTTAATTCTATGATGCTATGGATCTTTATTGATATCTATAGATCCTACGGCTTTGTTATATTGATATCACTGAAAGATGCTATGGACCTTGTTTTGTTCGTTACTGATATCAATAGTTCTCTACTGATTTATCAATATTGATATCCGTAAACCGTTTCCCCCATTCCAATTCTTCCTATTGATCTCTGTGGGTAGAGATGGGTAAAAGATCCCGGAGCTGTGATTTTGAACCTGTTCCACAGCCGGAGTCGGAACTGGCAGCTCCGGAAGTGGATCGGAACTGATAGCTCCGAGAGGCGGCAGCGCCATCTGTTATCGTACGAGAGCTTTTTAGAAGGGCAACTACCAAATTCCGATCACTTCCGGAGCGGTTCCTCGAACCTGTTCCGAGGCGAACTGTTCCGCTACCACCAATCAGCGTTGAGTATTTCATCATGACGCAATCTGTTCCGAGTGTCTGATCCCGGAGCTGTTCTTTGCACCTGTTTACGTAATCAGTTCCGATTCAAGCAATCAGCGGACAGGATTTGATAGTGGAGCAGATCCAGTAGGTCGGACCTGTTCTTCGGAACAGGTTCAGTGCTTAGATTTTAATGGCGATATTGCTCTGTTTCGCGTTATTCAGGCCCGTTATTTGGGGATGGTTTTAGTTATCTTTTGATAAAATAGAAACGGCCTGACTAGCGGATTAGAGGGGGGTAGGGGAAAGGCATGCAATTACCAAAAGGACAATGATGATGACCATATACCATTATTTTTTTTATTCATTTCTCCACAACAAAAGTAATTTCTTTTAAATTATTTTTTGGGGAAAAAAACCACATTAATGTACAACATTGAATAAAATCACTTTGGTTTGTAATTAGAGATGCAAAGAGTGGAAAAAACCCAGTTTATTCCCGGGAAAAAAACCGGGTTTTTTGGGAAGGGAATTTTGAAAATTCCCGGTAGTTTTGGGAATTTTCAAAGTGTTAAAAAATTCTGCTTTTAAAATTTTTAATTATTACCCTAATTAGATACATTCAAAAGATATTTCCTATAGTTATGTTTTGCAGTATATGGAATTGCTTATCAGAAAATTATTTCAAAATAATAAGTGAAAGAGGCCATCCTATCTTGAGTTTGTTTTGTCACGGGGCATAATTTCAAATTGAGATTGCTTCTACACGTGTTAATTGTTTTTTTTTTTTTATTTTTAAATAAAATGTTTAGTATTTAATGAAACTAACATAACTTTTTTTTAGATAACTAACACAAAAGTTTTTTCAATGTTTTTTTCAGCACATTTTTTTTTCTCTCTTTTTTAACAGCTCCAAAGGTAGTGACACTTAATAACAGTACTGTTTTGAAAGTTGTTGCATTTTTAACTCAAATAATGACGAAGTCTTTATATTTTACTCATACATTAGGCATAACAACTATGTAGAAAATTACTATGTTTGTTTACAGTCAAAATTCCCAATGTTCCCCAAAATTCCAGGTTTATTCCCCGAAATTCCCGGGTTTTTTCCCAGCTCTCAAAAACTACGGGTTTTTTGCATCTCTATTTGTAATAGAAGTAATATTGCAATCGGCGGTCAGTACGAAAGAATACGTAAAACTCATAAATTTCGAGATCAATTTCATTTAGGGGGGTCATTAGGTCCGTATTTTGGAGGTCGGTGCAGGGGTATTGCCCCCCCCCTTCCGGTTTCTTGGTACAATTTGAGTTTGCATACTTTATAGCCAGGGCCTGATTACTGAATAGGCCAACTAGGCCATGGCCTCGGGCCCCCCCACAATTAGGGGCCCCCAAATGACTAAAATTGCTGTAATCAATGCCTAAAATTGTAAAGCCTCAGTACAGGGGGCCCCAAAAAAGTATTTGGCCTACGGCCCCATGATATCTTGATCGGGCCCTGTTTATAGCAATTTAATGGATGCAGTTGAAGGATATGACCATATATGCAGTTCAGAAACTAAAGTTACTAGTTTTAAAACATTTTATACCATGGAAAATTATATTGTATTCGTCATGGTGTGTTTGTGGGGGATGATGCTTTTCTAATATGTTTTACATGTTTGTTTGAATAAAGCAATATTTCCCCGCATGTTTAGCGTTTCTTTTTTGCATTCGCTAATAACATAATTATCAATTATGTCTGTCAATTGCGGATTCATAATTGTTACTCTGCATATGCTTGAATATCAAATTTTTCTTATTGTAAAATTGGTATCCACTGCTATTAATCTGTGTGCGATGCAGCTTTGCAATCAGAATAAATTAATGTCTGTGAGAAAAATTAAATACTAGTAATAAAATTCTGCTATAAATACACCGCAATTAAATGCAATGCGTGTCAACCGAATATCAATCAGAAATTGAGAAAAAAAAAATTTAAATTCGATCTCACATCGGGAAAAAAAGACCGATTTTTTTTTTTTTTTTTGGAAGAAAAATATCTTTTAAAGACGCACTGATATGTAATTATATGAACTTGTGAAAAAGCTTTTTTTTTTTTTTAGGGGAGGGGGGTCCGGAGCGGAGCAGGTTTTGAACCTGTTCCGCCAAGTGGAACTGGAACTGATTGCACCTGTTCCGGCTGCGGAACTACTTTTCCCATCTCTATCTGTGGGTCATTTTTACTAGGGATAGAACTCCTCAAACAAGGTGGTGCGCTAAATATCCAGCAGAACCAATGTGATATATGCTGAAGTAAATGCACCCACAGCTCGTTCATAGCATCCTAAGATTGCAGTTTCGCCCTTATTGGGGACTCCACAGTTAGAAATAGCCAATGATCGAACCAGAGTCAAAAATCTTCTTAATGTAGCTAAGATAGCCAACAAACTGGTAGATAAAGTGAATTTATCTGTTTATACGTAATAGCATTAATTAGCCACAGCATAAAGATTTTGTACATATCACGGCATAACACTACTTTAAAGTCTAAATTTTAATGGATATGCATCGAGACTCATTAAGCATCACAAGGAAATTTATGGAAAAGACCCTCAAAATAATCATTCTTAGATTAAAGAAAAACTTATTTATGGAATTTCAAATGTTCCATTTTTCACAATGCGCACAATGTACAATTTACACATGAAGAATTTTTTTTTTGTATTTACCATTTGTTTTTACCATTTTTTTGTATCCAGTTTAAAGAATAAAAATGATTTTTTCTTTAATTATCTTTTTTTAAAAATATCTTTGAAATAAATGGTTGAACCATATGTCTGTGATGATTTGACAGAAAACTATTGATTTTTTTCAAACATAAAGGAAAAAAAAATGACTAGCATAATCTATGAATCTGTAATATCAGATTTAAAAAAAAAACAGAAATTTTATCAGTTAAAATTTCAGTCGAAGTTTATTATTTTAAAATTATAGTTATCTTTATTTACAAAGTTTAAAATCATCTGCCCTTTTTTATTATTATTATTAATAACTTTCCTAGCTCACTAATTTTACCGAGACTTACTACTTAAATTTAAACTTAATGATTTCATTTCTACAGATATCAATTGGAATTAGAATAACCTATCAGATTTCTATTGATGTCAATTAAAGCTTTAAGTGATATCCATTGGGATAAGTATCCTACTGACCAGATTTCTATCGATATCTATAAAGCTTCTATTGATATCCATTGAAATGCTTTCCTACTGACCAAATTTCTATTGATGTCTATAGGGCTTCTATGGATATCCATTGAGGTTATGATCAATAGGCTACAGGTATCAATAGCTTCTATCGATATCAATAGATACATCTATAGAAATCAATTCATATCAATAGAACTCTACCGATATCAATAGATTTTTCTATTGATCTCTACGTGTCATTTTTAGCAGGGTTTCCGATGAAAAGTAGCTCATCGAAAACCGTGCTCGGATACTGATCGGAGCGATGTCATCGTGCGTTACGGGATCAGTTTACGAGGAGTTCGATGATCGGCCAAGCAAAATCCGATGAGTTGATGTTACTTGGGGTTTCTCCCTCAGCCTCCACAATTTCGGTATAATAAGTTGAAGGAATTGTCTCCAGTTGCTAGCCACCGAACCCAAAAGTTTTGGAACTATAGATTTTTCGAGCATGTACTTGGTGGTATTTTTTCTGCAGATTGCTCCGAGCCTTTAACTTGTCGAGTCCAATCTCCGTGTTCAACTAGTTACCCAGAGTCCTGTCAATAATGACAGAAGTGATGTCATAAATTGGTGTCACATATAGGTGATACATCACCGAGCCTTTGGTTGCAATTTATTTCCAACCAACTCGATGATAATTAGTAAAATTTCCGTAGAATTAATGCGAAAACTGTTAGGAGCAAATAATTATGAATTTTCGAGATTATTGCGAATTTATGGCTACACCAATATTTTTATGTTAGAGGATAAACGAATCTACTATCTTAACGCTTTCTTTAGAAATCATCCTGTGTTTGTTCTAGCGTCAAGAACTCATAAATCCCTAAACCACCGCAAAATCATTGGAAAGTTTTTCAGTCTTATTAAACTTTCTGCCCATACATACATTTTTACCAAGCTTTTGACCGGTGGATTGGTAGATTTTCCTCTTTAAAGTTTAAATGGCCAAATATTGTATGGATACCACCAACTACACCTCTTACCCTAACTTTTTCATTTATACATCGCACTGACAGTTTACTGGATTATGAGAGAAGAAAGGGAGAAATTAGACAACAAATAGAAGAATTGGCTAAATGAGTAAAATATTAATGCATTTTTCCTTATTCTATTGAATTACATCTACAGTAATATCTCACAATTGGGAATCCCAGCAGGACAAGAAAAGCTGTCCTAAGCCAGAATCATGATGCTTGTCACGTAAGTAAGAAGATAAACCATATCCCCTGCGTTTCAGGATTATTTCTTGGGTACTGAACATTTATAGCCTGATCAGTGCAAACGGAATCGTTTCTGTACACATTTTCCGGATGCGGACATCAAGCAACATACAGGTCATTAATGCAAATATTTTTGTTATCAATAAAGTATTGGGTTGTTAGATAAGTTCCCGCGTTTTTTTTTATTTAAATTTTTTTTTAATGAAAGTCGGATTTTTCGACATAATATATGTTATTTTGCAGCTCTTGTTTTGTTCTACAAAATGGTGTATTTGTTTTTTTTTTGATTGGATTATTTTTTGTTATTTTTTAGAGCAGTGAAATGGAGTGTCAAGTCGACGAAAATGAGCATTTCCGACACCATCTTCTTTTTGCGTATAATCGAGACGCCAAAGCCACAGAAGCTGCTCGAGAAATTTGTGCCATATACGGAAGAGGTGCTATAGTTAAAAGAACGGCTCAAGATAGGTTTGCAAAGTTCAAAAGTGGCAACTTTAACCTCAAAGACGCACCTCGCTCAGGACGGCCAAATGAGTTTGATGAAGAGCGCTTGAATCAACTTTTGCATGAAGATCCGCGTCAAACCACTCGAGAATTAGCGGAGACAATGGAGTGTGCTCCGTCTACTGTTTTGGAACATCTTAGGTCTATGGGAAAATTTCAAAAACTTGGAGCTTGGGTCCCACATCTTTTGACTGAAAACAACAAAAAATAGCGATGGTTGGGAAGTGCTACCGCACTCTCCGTATTCACCTGACTTGGCTCCATCTGATTTTCATCTTTTCCGGTCGCTTTATAACGCTTTGCGCGGTGTTTTATTCAACAATGATGGCAAACTGCAAGTTTGGATGGATGAGTTTTTCGAGTCAAGACCAGGCGATTTCTACCGAAGAGGTATCCAAAAACTTGTTGAACGTTGGGAGGAAGTCATGGACAGCGGAGGAGAATATATTATTGATTAATTTGTTGTAACTTTTTTGTTAAAAAATGAATTTTTAATTAAAAAAAAAACGCGGGAACTTATCGAACAACCCAATATGTTAAAAAAATGTTAAAATTTAACTAATGCGTCAAACATTGGGACTTGCTTCAAAAAAGATTTTGTTTACAAACTATAGTTTTAAACAAAAGGGTGCATTTCACAAAACTCGTTAAGACCAATATTTGCTGAATTGTGATAATACCGTAAAAATGTCAATGAAAAGTAAATGCATCGTTTTAACTGTGTTTCCCAGGTATTAATAAGCAGATGTTGTTTTTGTAATGTTACAGTTATAGATAATGTGCATCCATAAATTGGTTTTAAAAATGTTTCGTCCTACTGTTCTACTGGATCAGCTAGCTACATTTTTGACGTTAAATAAAACTTGCCACCAATGCTGTTTCAAGCTTGTGTGGAAGTTAAGTTGTTTTCATCTGATTAACTTTGGTGGATTTAATTCTTCAAATTAGCAAGTTTTACCTTACTGTGTCACGCAGAATGCACATTTTTCTTAAATCAGGAGGTTACGATAGTAGCGTTATAATTATTAATTGCAGTTATTTTTTTTTAAATTCAAGTGGTTTTAATTATTTGTCTGTCCGACCCTTCTTTCCATTGTTTATCCTGCACAAAAGTTTTACGATTTAAAGTAATGGAGAGTTTCGTTAAATATTAAATTCAACGCGTGCGACATATAGTTCGTCGACTATGTCATTTTTCTGAGCGACTATATCATTTTTCAGTCGAAAAGTTATTGTTAAAAATAAATATAGTTGAACGATAAGTACAACGTTAAAACATCAGAAATGCGAAGGGATACTGACCACTGGTCTTCTGTAGGAGGTCTGTGCATTCATAAGCTCATTGTTTTGCATTGAAAAAAGCGTTCCTTGTAACGCCAAAACACGTGTCTGACGTATCCTTGCGCATTTGTGCTTTTTTAACGTTGTATTTATCCTTTACATTTATGCACAAAGGCTTAAATCGGTCTAATTCTTCTCTTCGTAATGAAAATAAGAAAAAGAAATCGATTTCATCACATGTGTGCCATTAATGAAGTGAGGCTGTTTCAGGATCCGATATAAGAATTAATTGCTTTTATTATGCAAAAAGTAGGTGAAGTACATAACACGTAATTAAGTCTAATTATCTTTCACCTGTGCCCTTTTTAGCTCACTAATTAGTTCTAATTAGCAAGTGTTTAGCAATTATTGGGCGACAAGACGCTGTCTGAAATAAATTAGTTTTTTGTATTTGTTTGAGTCCTCTTTAGAAAATGATTAACATCTTTGATAATGGCGTTTCCAAAAAAAAATCATAATTAATTTATTGGATAGTCATAAAGAAGGTAAATGGCAGAAAAAAGAATGTTTTATTTACCTGTTTATTTATCTCAGATCAATTATTAATCTTTAAAAGTCTATTTAGAACATGAATTTCATAGCTATTTTTCTCTGCGAAGGTGGAAAGCAGCTCATCCATAATAATATATATTATTTAAGAAACTATTTTTTCCTGCGTTAACTTAAGGTCTTAATACTTGTATTACTACTTCAGGTACATTCACGTCCAACATTATCTTTACTTACACAACATTAATAATATTGAATGAAATGTCCGATCAATGTGATCCATTTTTGCAGAAAATGAGTGAAAAACACGCCTAATTAGTATTATTCAATAAAAGTTATCAAACGAGTCTGTGATATGCAAATGTAAGATTACGTCATCCGATACGTAATCAAACGCTTTGCGCAAAGAGAGTAACTTAGTGCATCTGAGCGATATAAAGTTTGATATCAGTGTGTAAGGAATTAAATCGGTTTGCTATTGCTTCGAAGCATTATTTGGAAGAATCTATGAAATGGTGACTCATAGGCCGTTTAGAAGCAGGACAGCCTATCACGGTAGCAGCAAGATGTCTAAACATTTCACTACAGACAGTCTCTACATTATTGAAGCAGTTTCAAAATGAGGGAATTGTTGTAAGAAGGGCTGGACAAGGCTTTAAACGAATGACGACTGCTGCCGAAGATCGACATTTAGCACTAACTGCCCATTGTAATAGGAAATATACTGCTCGCCAGATAGCTTCAGACCTTGTAGCTGCCATTGGAACTGATGTATCATGGCATACGGTATACAGAGGCTTAAGGAAACAGGTTTTTGTTTTTATGCCAGAAGGCCAAGGGTATATGTTTCACTGTCCGCACGACATAAGAGGGAACGCCGGAATTAGTGCAGATCACATCAGAACTGGAGTGAACACCAGTGGTCCCATGTTTTGTTTACTGATGAGTCGAGATTTAGCTTTACAGGTGATTCTAGACGGGTTTGCATGTGGAGGGAGTCAGGAACACAAAATCATCCCTCAAACATAATGAAACGTTTCCGTTTTGGTTATACAGGTGTAATAATATGGGGAGGAATAATGATCAATGGACGTACGCCCCTACACATTTTCGACAGTGGATCTGTGACAAGCGAAAGGTGCCAGGACGAGGTGCTAGACCCTTATGTCAAGCTTTACAGAGGTGCATATTGACCTGACTTTTTATTTACGGACGAGAATGCTCGTCCACGTTGAGCAACGCTCGTTGACGACTTCCTCAAAAGTGAAGGCATTGAGCGAATACCGTGGCCAGCAAATTCTCCTGATCTGAATCCGACAGAGAACTTATGGGACTACCTTGGAAGAGCAGTTGCACGTAGATCTCATCCTCCTCGAACTGTAAATGCTCTGAAGACGGCATTACTTGAAGGGTGGGGCTTAATTCCCCAAACTGTGGTCAACAACGTAATTTCCAGCATAAAAACATGTTGTGATATGTGTGTACAAGTCAGGGAAGATCATATAACGTATTAAAATCATAAGGCTTCATTCTGTTCTGCGTTATTCCTTTTTTTCTGAGATTGTTTTTCCACATTTTATTTCCATTTTTCATGTTTCATGTTACAATGTTATATTATGTCCAATACCCTTACTGTTCTCCTTTGTTATTTATATGTCATATTGCTATGTAACATTCCACAAAACATCACAACTTCATAGTTCACCGTTTCTGAGAAATCTGTGAATTTATGCATGTAAAGATAATTTTGGACATGAGTGTATATCAATGACAAATAATAATAATAATAAGGTTCGATTGCTACGCCTCCCTGATGCTGTGACCGCATAATCGACTCAGCAACAGCATCTTCTAAACGCTCTCTACAGACTTTAAAATTTCGAGGATGCGATTTGTTTCTGAAGAAAACGTTCTTGTACTTTACAACCCTGGAGGAACTGGCGTTAACGACCAATAATCCGGACTGAGTCGCACGTGGGTACAGTCATTAAAAAAAAAAAAAAAAAAAAAAAAAAAACGAAACACTTTTCATTATTCAGTTTTCAGTTGCTATACTAGTAAAAAACTAGCTGTCTTGGCCGTCACGAAACTTTCTTCTCTATCTATCTTATGAATTCTAGTTACAAAATAAAATACGTACTCGCCCGAACAATTGGAAACAGCTCCAATTTCCCAATTGTCGTAATAACCCTGCAAATGCAGAATCAATGAGCGAAATTGGAAATCATTACAAAAGCCTTGTTTAGATTAATTGCAAACATTTTATTTGTTAGTAAAAAGAAATTGGCAACAGTTAAAAATTTCAAATCATTGAAAGTTTTCAGCTGTTTTGATAATTAAATAGCGTGAAGCTTTTTTAATGAATTAATTTTTCGCATTGTTGACTAAGCGCAAAAATCACCCCACCCTCCCCCTGGGGCGATTGGCGCCAAAATTTAATCGATGCTTGCTTCTATATTGGGTTAGTGTTATTCCAATTTCATTCAAATCGCAGCAATATTTCTCGAGATACAGTAGGTGCAATGACAAAATAAGCACTTTTGATTGCTCCACCCCCCTTTGAGATATTGACACACAAATTAAATCAGCATTTGTACTCAATAGGGTCTACCTATGGAACAATTTTCGTTTGATTCCGCCTGTTACTTCCTGAGATATAGCAATAACCCCCCGCAGAACACGTGCAATTGCTCCCTCCCCCTTCAAAATATTGACACACAAATTGAATCAGCACCTGTACTCTATAGGGTCTACCTATGAACCAATTTTCGTTTGATTCCGCCGGTTACTTCCTGAGATATAGCACTCACCCCTGCCCAGAACACGTGCGATTGCTCCACTTCCCTTCGAGATATTGACACGCAAATTGAATCCACAACTGTACTCAGTAGGGTCTACCTATGGACTAATTTTCGTTTAATTCCGCCAGTTACTTCCTGAGATATAGCAATCACTCACGCTCAGAACACTTGCGTTGCTCCACTCCTCTTGGAGGAATTCGCTAAACAAGTCAGGTGCACAAGTTCACATGGTGGTACATATGTGCAAAAATTTTTGTTCGATTTCATGCAGTAGTTTTTGCTCTAGCGCAGCCACAAAAATTGGTCACACACATACAGACTCACACACAGACAGACAGACACACAGACAGACAGACATTTTCCAAAACTGGTCGAAATGGACTCAGCGCACCTCAAAACGTGCAAATCCGTCAAAATTCGACATTCGAAAATTTTCACGAAACCAATACTTTCTTAGAGTAAAAAATGAAGTAAAATGAAAGAAAGTAAAAATGAAGGTGCATCTGAGATATATTAAAGTCTTCTTTAAAATTACGTAAGTGAAATTTTGATGAGGGGCGGTGTACAAAGTTAAATGAGTCCATATTCTGTACTTTCCTGTAGGAGCCACTAGTTTTGAATGCATAATTAGGTATGGAAAGCAAAAAGCAGCTTGCATATCAAGCGGCATTATATTACGCCCAGCACTGTCCGTCCGTGAATACTGCGCTCGGCACTCGCGAACATTTCCACTTAACCCATTAATGCCTAGCGTCCCTTTTTAGGGACGGTCCAAAAAAGGGTCTGAATTTCCCCAAAATGAACATTTCAACCAAATAATAGTGTTCAATCAGTACCTTGGTATTGTTTCAATTCGTTATTAACAGACTGCAGCACAAAACCATTGTAAAGTGTGTTCTGTAGCAGTTTCAATATGATCTTTATCAAAAATGACATCGTTCACAATCTCAAGAAAAAAAGCTAAGTTTTAAAAGTTATTCCCAGCTTCTCAGTTTATGTTAATTGCTGGTTTTATTTCTTTTTATGAAATATCTTTTCAAATATTATATCGTAGGCAGAAAAAAAGTTTAGTAAAAAAAGTATGCGCCTTCTGGGGTCTATGATAACTTTTGAGGGACGATTTTTCTTTCCGTAATAAAACAATTATTTTTTGCATAATATTTTTTTAAATATTTTTTTTGTCCATTAAACGCTGTTTGTAACCAGTATACAAAATATCTTAGGGAAAAAAAAGTCTGGAATTAATGGGTTAAAACGGGGGTAGATGGGTTTTGGGTGATAACTTTCCGAAGTTTTCAATTTAAAACTAGTATTTTCTATATCCTTTTGACATATTCAACTAACTATGTATTTCAACTTAGCATCGTTCCACGTTGTTTGATACGGCTCAAAATGCTTTTTATTATTCTTCCCCTTATTGTCATCTTACCTAACACCCCTAATTTGGTAAGATCAGAGAATACCTGACACATGCGTAAATGTGCTAGAATTTTTACCTAAGAAAATCAGACAGTAGAACAAAATATATGAACGAGAAACGATTTAGGGAACATTTTATAGTAGCATTTTATATGTTATTCCACTACATATAAAATACTACTTCCACATTTAAAGTTTACCAATCAACCCAAGAGTAAATAAATCTGTTTCCTTTCTAAAGCAAGAAGCAATTGACTAAAGCTGTTTGCTATAATACGTTAACCTTTTGTTAAAAAATAAATAAAAGCACTGGCTTATTTTTTAAGTTATATTTTTTTTACAACTTGCAAAAATTACCGTGCGGTTGTCCTCTACAGAGTACAATATATATGCTCAAATATGTATGAAAACAGCTAATCCAGGAACTGCAAACTAACTCAAAGTAGACTCTAAGCTCACGTACTACGAATTTGATTTGATTTGAATGATTTTGAGGTTTCTTTCTAACCCACACATGGTGGCTGATACAACAGGAGTAAGAATACAACACGATTCCCAATGTTTATAGATACACATTACACCATAACAACAAACATTTTTAACACACAGAAAGGAAGTCAGAACATCTATGAGCTTGTCGGGATTCGAACCCACGCCCCCGGCTGTAGAAAGCGAACTGTCTACCACAGTGCCAGCACGGATTGGAAGTCAACGTGTTAAGCCTTGCCATCTGGACCGCCGCTTCCAGCGATGAGGCCCGGTACCAATTTTATTGCCGGGCCCCCCATGCACCCTCCAGCCCAATTGCATATTTTCATAATAAAATGCACATTTGCAATTGTAAAAAAAAAAGAGAAAAAATTTTTTTTCGGGAAAACTTTTTTTTTTTAGTTACGAAAGTGTGCATTTGATTTTATTTTCACTTTATTTGTATCGCCAGATGATTTTAAAAAGTGGTACATTTCCCTTTGCGCAACGTGTTTCATTCATTAGTGTTTGAACTAGTAATTGTTTCATATTGAGAATCGGCAATAGAAAGATATATTTTTTTTTGATGAAATTATTGACACTATTACAGGAAAAACACGTTCATAACCTTACGGGCCCCCTAAAGCTCCCGGTCCCAGTACTAGAGGTCCAGTATTCCCCCCAAATGGCGGCCCTGATTGCCATGGATTACCAGATTTTTTTTTTCCTTTTGATTATTTCTACCAGTTATTTTCTCCAAAAGAGAATTTATAAAGAGCAAAACTATCGCTAATGTTAGTTAAGGCCCCTATATATACGAGCCGGCGCATCAAGATTAAGTTTCACCACTTTGGATCCAGCGCGTGTTTGAGTGGTTGTCTTTTCTGGCCAGTAATCGCGTTTTGGTAATTTTTCACTGTGAGCAATTATTAGCGGCACGTGGATTTGGCAAAGCTTAGCAATGTGCCAAAACTTTTTTCTGGTAACCCTACTCCGCAACAATGAAAATTTGAAAGTAAAAGTTAAGGAATTGGATCCAAAGTGGTGAAACTCAATCTTGATGCGTCGGCCTGTCTATATAGCGGCTCTAATGTTAGTAGTAGACCGCGCGTGCTCATGGGCTTTCATTTCGTCGCTAGGTCGTAAGTTCGATCCTGCTGTGGATTTTGTCGCCTTTTATTGATTTTTTCTCACCGGTAAGATTTCATTCCTATTTCCAAGACTGTGCATTGTAAACTCGTTGAAAGATTTTAAACTATATGTGTACTGTTGCATTACAACCGGAAATAAATATGCTTATTTTAGCATGGTAATTTTGCATTACATTTTTTCTGAAAGAATTTTGTGTTTGTTTCCTTAATACTTCATATAACTACGAATGCAAGGCATCAGCTCATTTTCTTTTAAGCCGGCGAAGAATAAGAATTCCCTTTGTGTCTGTTCTTTATAAAATTATAATTAAAAATAGAGTTTTAAACATGTCTGCTTTCAAATGAGAATGCGTCGCGCGGTTCAGCTACACTGTAAAAATGAATGTTGTTTTTACAGTATAATACAGCTAATTTTATAGTAATAAACTAAAAATATCTAATTTACAGCAATACACTGTAAAATAGCTAATTTTACTGTAGTACATTGTAAAATTGCTAATTTTACTGTAATAAAGAGTAAAATTTAGAATTTTTAGTTTATTACCATACATTTAACAATTTTAAACTCAAACTTCTGCTGCCAGAATTGTACTGTTGTTTTTGCACTATAATACAGCTACATTTTACGGCAATAAACTGAAAAAAAAGTTTCACTTTACAGTAAAAAAACTGTTAAATTGCTAGTTTTAGTTTATTACTGCGCATTTTACAACAATACAAAAATACTATTTAAATTACTTAAATGTTTCGAACCCTGAATATAACACTATCAGTTTAGTTCCTTGATCACTAAACAGAAACCAAAGTTTAGTTACGTTTTTTTTTTTTTTTTTTTTTTTTTTTGTTGACTTAAAAGATCCTATTATTATCACATTTAATTAAAAGAGGAAATATTTTAATTTCATCTTAAGCATCAAAAATGTAAGGAGCTTATGCAAATGTGGCAAAACGCTTTGCCTAATTATGTATAAAATAACGGCTTAGAATTTTAAGTAAAAGCCTCACATAAAATTCCCATTTTGATCGAAATCTGACAACATATTAATTCGTTGTCAGATTTCGATCAAAGTGTTACTTGCACAGATGTTAACTTCTAATTTTTGAAAAGTCAAACATGTTCGCTGGATTGAACTTTTATTTTCGTCAAGTAATTCTTTGTTAAATATATTTCATCCAGAGGTTTGCATTTGAACATGATTAAAATAAGGAAATTGAACCATTCCTAAGAAGAATTATTGCTTCTATTTTTATTGTTTCGTAAATGCGTTAAAATTATTTTGCCATTGTTGACATTGAGTACTGCATTTAAGGTGTAAGTAATTTAGTGAAAACATAATTGTTTATAATGTATGTCTATTCTTTCTTCTTGTATAAATTTCTATGGGTATTTAACGCTGGATAGACCCCGAAATCTATATTTGCTTAGTTTATGCTAGTAAAGATAAATAAAAAGCAAATAAAATTAACGAAAGCATTGGAAATTCAAACGACCTATAATGTTGCAAAAATAATTAAAATTAAGAGAAATTCAACATAATTGTAGAAATTACTTTACAGTTTTTATTTTAACTACTCATTAGATCAGCAGTTTTTTACGATGGTGAAAGACATTAACCCTCTCGCTGCACATCCCGCGATTTCCACGGGCAGCGTAGAAGTAGCAAAATTTGCGCAACCCGCGATAATCGCGGGGATGCGTTTTTGCCGTCTTTTTAAAAGTGCAACCCGCTCTTTCCCCGTTCATGGTTTCATTTTGGCTTTTCTGTAATGTTTAATTGTTTATTTATACGTTGACTAACAGATGGCGTTAGTTGTCCCCGTTTCTGAGCAATATATAATAATATTCAATATTCTGACAACTTTTTTCTATGATCTAATTCTATATTGAAAAAAAAAAAAAAAAAACTCTTTTGCAGAAAAATTTTTGTATATTTTAAGTCTAAAATATATGTAGATTTGAAATATGTAATAAAAAATACGCAATTTTTGAACCTATTTTTATTAAAAAAAAAAGCAGCGAGAGGGTTAATGATTCACTATATGCAGAATAGCAAAAAAAAAAAAAAAAAAAGTTTTATAAAAAAAAAAGTTTAGAAAAAAGTTTTATATTTCCCATTTACATTTTACTTAATATCAATTGTTTAGTAACATGCTTTATCTTAACAGGTTCTCAATAGCAATTCATTGTGCAAATACGTTACAAATACTATTAGGAGTTCAAGTTACGGATATAATTACTAACGATACAACATAATGCTTTTTTTTAAACTAATTTACAGGTAGTTTTACGTTATTAACAGTGGAAGATTTTCGAGACAAATAATTGAATTGCTTAACATTTAAAAAAACTGACTTTACACACTATAATAGTTGCGTTTCCGGAACATTGCTGCAGTTCGGAAGCAGCTTTTCATCATTGCCATTTTCATGCCTTCGGCTATCCAATCGCAATGTTAGCATGCCATTAAGATTGATTGATTAGGAGATGAAAGCTTTCATGCATTGTAGCTAGTCCTTCTCTTATAACACGGCTTAAAGGGAATGGTGGTTGTAAATGACACTTAAGTGGCTCTCAGCATAACATAGCTATCAGATTTATCTTATCTTTGTCAATTGATGAAAGGGCTATGTTACATTTTAAAAAATGAGCACTCTGGACAGTGGTTGGTACAGCAAAAAGTAGATGTCATTTGGCCATTTTCATACGCACATTAACGACAAAACCAGAAAGCAAAAAAGCTGCAGCAACTGCTACAATAAAACTTGTAACTTTATTAACTCGCAATTTCTGTTTTGTCACATAACCCCTTCATCTCCTAAGCCCTTCAATTGCATTTTGCACTGTGTTGAATGCAACTCATAAGTGCCGTGTTTTCAAGAGCAAGAATATAAATTAAGTTAACAACTTTTTTATGATCTTCTATAAATATCTTCGAAAGAAATAATAACTATCCATTTAAAATAAAAACTGTTTAAAATTTAGCTTACGATTGTTTTAAACTCAAATTTTCGTTCTCATGATAGCAAGACAAGATTTTTTCTTTCTTTCAGATCCATAAATTATAATCTCCGTATTCATTTGCAAAAGTGCAATAAATTCAGTTACATTGCCATCAATCTATCTCACTAATACGTCGATAAATTTACTTGCCTGCCTCTTTACTAAATATCTTAAGTTCATTCTTAACATTGATGGAAAAGAAAAAAAAATGCATAGGGTCACCTGGGGTAATTCCTGGTCAAAAAGCATTAACATCCAATTATCACAAAATCTATCTAAGTTAAAGTTACAAATTTTGGTATGGAGGAAGCACATTGGGATGTCCATCGAATAAAATATTCATGCTATCAACAATACATAATGAACTTAAATAACTGTCGTTAATTAGTGACCAGGAATTACCCCAGAAACTTGCTGGCCATGAATTGCCCCGGGTGACAATACATTACGCAACAAACCAAATACACTTTTGATTTAAACGTAACATGGATTCCTAAAAACTTTGAGACGAATTAGATGATTTCAACCACGGAACGTGCTGTGAACATAACAGTGCGAAAAATGCGTTTCATGATATGTTCGGTATGAAAACTATTATAGTAGAATGCAACTTAACTTGGCACTGACGTCACTACGGGCAAGCCAATAAGAGCTCACAAGAAGTCAGCGATCTCCTCTTATTCGCCAAGTAGGCTGTGACGTTTTATCTAACTCGTTTTTCATAGGCTAACTTCACGCAAACGTCACGCTGACGTCACGATGTTTTTGTCAAGAAACGTTGCATTTTAGTATAGTTGGCTTTTGGTGATCAACGACAACATATGCTTTAAGGATCAGTTTTGAACTAACTCGAAGAAATATACCTTATACACTGCAAACAATGAACTATTGTTTTTACAGTATAATACTGATAGCCAAGGTTCTAGTTTAAGACTGTAAAATTTAGCTGTATTATACTGTAAAAACAACAGTGTAATACTGGCAGCAGAGGTCCCAGCTTAAAGCTGTAAAATGCATGGCAATAAACTAAATTTCGCAATGTTACAGTTTATTACTGTAAAATGAGCAATTCTATAGTTTAGTACTATAAAATGATGAATTTGAGTTTATTTCTGTAAAATTAGCAATTTTTACTGTTTATTACTATTAAATTAGCTGTATTATACTGTAAAAACAACATTTATTTTTTACTGTGTAAAATACACTTAAAATATGTAATTAATTAATAATTAGTGTCAAAAAGGACATATAACGTTTAAAGCAATTATTAGAAACAACTTTATTACAAATTATGGGGAAAATAATAATAAAAATTAAAAAAAGTTCTAATTTTGTTATGTTTCCTAATTTTAAAAAATCCTCAATCTAATTTATTTCATCAAGAGGAGATCGTTTTCCCTTTTATTCTTCCTTTCAGTATAAAAACCAAAATTATTAATCTCTATTTAGCGTGAAAACTCCTATTTCTCATAAAAACTTTGAAATGATTATAATGCAAAGAAGAAATGTTAACATACTGCATTCAGTTAAAAATTATACCACACTTAAAACCTCAGGCACTCAGTTTATAGTGCTTCAATAGCAGAGTATCCTTTTATAATCCCAGCCACTCAACCAAAGTCTTTAATGCCGCAATTTCGAATTGAGGATTTATATTCGTAGCACAGAGGTGTTGAAAATGTATACCACTTTAAGGGAATGGGTAATTTATAACCGCTGAAGCGCAATGCATGGTGAAGTGATAAGCTTGAAGTTGAAGTTTTAATGTTATTGTATTGTTTTATTGCACACGAATAATGACAGTAAATAAAGCTTTTATTTTAAAATTTTACTTGTAATTTTACAAAATAATATACCAGAGATATAACGGCTACACTGCAAAAAATGATGTAGCTTTTACAATATTATACAGCTAATTTTATAGCACCAAATTGTAAAAATTGATAATTCTGCAATAATAAACTAAAATTGCTAATAATACAAATTATCACTGTGCATTTTGCAGTTTCAAGCTGGAACCGCTACTGCCAGTATTATACTGTTGTTTTTACAGTAAAATGCGGCTAATCTTCTGGTAATAAACTGTAAAACTGCTGCTTCACAGTAATAAATTGTAAAATTGCTAGTTTTACAGTTTATTTCTGTTCATCTTACAGCTTTAAAATAGAGCCTCGGCTGCCAGTATTATACTGCAAAAACGACGGTTTTTTTTGTAGTGTAGTGCAATACAAAAAATCAAAAATAATATTTTAACTGAGAAGTAAGCGTTGACTTTTTCAGCTTTCAAATGAAAGTTAGGTATTGACTGGTTTGCAATAGTTTTAATAACTTTTTTAAACAGTCTACTTAGCTACCAGCTTTTCTGTATTCTTGGCTAAGCCTTTTTCGTTTCGTTTCGTTTGGGGCTATATGCCCAGGTTTTTGATGAGGACTACAATCTAGTGTCTTGCCTCCATTACACATGATTTTTATTACATATATCTTGTACAGACAATGAATGAAAGAGTTACATCATAGAGGAAGGAAAGTACATCCGGATCGAGGGTGGGAGTCGAACCCACCGTCTCAGAGTTATCGGCTACACGCCTTAGACCGCTCGGCCACTGAGACCCCGCTAAGCCTTTTTACTAAGCCTTTTTTGACACCTCCATGGCTGAGCGACATAAAGCACACGTTCTGGCAGCTTCCGGAGCGCAGTAAACAGGTTGTAACTTAGCGGTGCATTAAGTGTTATTTGACTTTTTTGTGAAGTAAATTGTAAACGAACGCGTTACTTCCCTTGAAATTTATATGTGACTAGCTGACCCGGCGAACTCTGTTCCGCCTTAAAGGCAATAAATAAGCACATTTTTGAATTTATTAAGCTTTTTTATTAGAAAATATAAAAGAAAAAGTACCTACATTAATCATCCATAATTGTTTCTGTATGTACAACCTATTTTACTGCGCTCCAGAAGCTGTCAGAACATGTGCTTTATGTCGCCCAGCGACAGAGGCTCAAAAAAGGCTTAGTTAAAAAGATATTTTTTTCGGAAAGCTTATCAACTAACTGCTCATTCCATAAATTCATCCAAACAAACTTTTGTATATATAATAGTAGTAAAAAGGATAGCCACTTAAATGCAGTTCAGGAGCTCTCCCACCAATCGCTTTCCACCTCTCAGCCTCAGAGGTGTAAAAACTCATAAGTGACAGTCGTTTCTGACAGCTTATCACATACACTGCTCGACATTGAAAATGCAACACCAAGAAGGAGTGGTCAGAAATTGAGGAAATTCGGTAAGAAGACAGAGACAGCATGGAACAATTAGTGATATTTATTTCAAAATAAATAAGCAAAATTTAGAGCGAGGACGGCGTCGGCTCAGTAAGAAGTAGGACCACCGCGGACAGCAATGCACGAAGAAACACGTCTAGGCATGGAGTCAATAGGCCTGCGGATGGTGTCCTGAGGGATGGCACTCCATTCCCTTTTAACCATTTGCCACAGTTCGTCCTCTGAACGAGGCAGTGACAGGTTCTGCAAACGGCGTCCAATCACGTCCCACACATGTTCGATTGGTGACAAGTCAGGAGAGTATGGTGGCCAGGAAAGCATCTGTACACCTCGTAGAGCATGTTGGCTGATTCGAGCACTGTGAGGACGGGCGTTATCCTGTTAAAAAATTGCATTTGGCAGACCCTGAAAGTAGGGGATTGCCACCGGCCGCAGTACATTATCTACATATCGTTGGGCCGTCATAGTGCCCCGAATACGAACTAGAGGTGATACGGAATTGTATGCAATAGCGCCCCAAACCATTATGCCACGTTGTCGCGCTGTGGGGCGTTCCACAGTTACTGCCGGATTCGATCTTTCTCCACGTCGACGCCACACACGTATGCGATGACTATCGCTGGACAAACAGAAACGGGATTCATCTGAGAACACTACGGTTTGCCATTCTGCCATCCACATCGCTCTGGTCTGGCACCATTCCAAACGTTGGAGTCTGTGCTGTGAGGTCAATGGCAGTCTTCTTAGCGGGAGCCGTGATTGCAGGCCACGTGCAACCAGTCGACGGGAAATGGTTCTGGTCGACACAGGAACATCCAGGGTACCTTGCACGTGCTGCAGAATCGACGTTCAAGTGACTTGCGGGTCCGCCACAGCTTGTCGGTGAATCCGTCGACCCAAGCGGTCTGACGTCACTCTGGCTTCACCTGTACCCCTCAATGTGGCTACATTTCCTCTTTCCAACCATCTCCGACACAGTCGATGCACAGTGCTTGCATCCATGTGGGTATCAGCTGCAATTTGACGTATGGACCAACCTCCCCTTCTCAGTCCGATCACCATACCGCTTGTAAAGTCGTCTATATGCTGGAAGTGTCTTTGTTGAGGACGGCGTGGCATTTCCTCCTATCACACGTATCCTTCGAGACAAAAAACAAATTTCTCCGATAATTAGTCTGGCAGAAAAACCAACATGAACATAGCCCACTTTTCAACTTCATTCTCTTATATCTTACTTCACGTGCGTCGGAGAGCTGCGCATTTCACATCATTTGCATAACTCAGTGACGTGCGTCTACGGTAAAATTTGCATGAATTTCTGACCACTCCTTCTTGGTGTTGCATTTTCAATGTCGAGCAGTGTATATATATATATATATATATATATATATATATATATATATATATATATATATATATATATATATATATATATATATATATATATATAACTTTGTTGGTAATGAAAATATTGCACCAAACTTCAAATTAAGCATGAATACATTATTCTGTCTAAATATATTTAATCGTTTTAAAATTAGCTACCGTTAGTATTAATAAAGTGCTTTAGACGTGTCACAAAATTTTGGGCTACGGGCCGCAATTCACTCATTGATATTTTCTCCTTTACTTCCATAAGGATTTTTGTAGGGATGCCAAAGATTTATGAGGTTCAGTACACACCTTTATGTCCAAGATAAACCAAACAGAATAATCCGAGGGTTCAAACCTGGGGAATACGGGGGCCATTCTTGAGCTTCAATGAAGTTCGGAAATTGTGTTTTGCATCAATATTGAGTGTTTTTAGCTCTATATACAGGTGAAAAATCCTGTTGGAAGGATCATCTTTGGTTTTCAAATAACTTTTACGACCAAGATAGCGTCTTTCAAATTTGGTTTGCGGTATGTTTGCTGATTAATTTTTATCCCTTGATCACAAAGACAAGTGGTGTTTCCACACTAGCAAATATCCCACCCCAAACCATTGCAAATAGGGGTCGTTGACGCCGCCAACAATTCAAGAAGTTCCAGGTGCTTCTGCTGATCTAACTCTATCATTATGACTATTTTAAGCTTGTTCAATTGAGAACAGTTTTTCATCTGCAAAGACCAATGTTTTAAATCAATCATCTGCGGCCCGCGTTTACTGTGTTTTCCGCTTTTCACGTCTTGTGCATTTGTTCTTTGCTGCTAGCTTTTGGGCAAATCTATTTGGGACTAAATTTTTTTTATTTTGTATGAGAGAAGACTAAGCTCAACTATTACCATCAAACGAGTGGTTTCTATATTGATTTTTACCCCTCTAGCAACCTTTCTCAGTCAAATCATAGGATTTCGTTAAAATCGCTTTTTGACCACTTTCCTGTCGCTAGATGTGTTAACTGTGCATTTTCTTCTTATTCCTGACCTGCTACCATCACGTTCGATTTTTTTAAACCTTTTAATTGTATAGAAAACCGTGTGCTTATCCACTTTTAATCGTTGAACAATTTCACATTTTTTCGTTTCTTGCTTATGTAGTTCAAGTATGGCAGATCGTTTGCGAACCATAATGGTTATCCCAACTAACTTAGTTACACCTTTTTAGTAGCTTTCTGGGATCAATTCTCTATCACAAAATCATTAAAATTTCAGTGGTATTTACAGATATTTGGATTGAAACTTCGTCCAAGTTATTTCTTGTCACCCTATATATATATATTTTCTTTTCTCACTTTCTCCCAACCCCTCTTCTCCTCCAACTCTGCTCCGTACAAAGGTGAAAACTGAAGGACACTCGAAAAAATCGTGTTGATAATCATTTCAGAAGACTAAATACAAAAACCTTCTGTAATCATTATTATTTTTCTAGGAGTTTTAAATCCCTGCAGCAAAATAGCTGTTGTTCTGCAGCAAAATAAGCATCACACACGCATGCATATTTTTGAATACCATTAAAATAGTTAAAACAATTCATATCTAATTTGTAAACCTCGAAACATAACATTTTCTATGCAAGAACAAAGCTTTGCAACTTCGCAGTAATTTAATTTTTAGGTTTAGCGTGAGGGAAAAAAATGCATGCCAACACAAATTATTGTTTATCCAAACACAGATAAACTAAGAGAAATAAAAGCCTTTGGCGCTATCATAACAAAAGTATGCAATTTCTCTTTACTTAAGGAGGAGCAGTTTTAATCCTTGGAGGCAAGAAACAAGTGGCCCAACGAAGTTGCTTTGCGTTTTCCAAATCATTAATTTCTTTATAGGATTTATCGAGTTAATTAAGATGTCCGTTGTGGTAAGAGCAATTATCGTCTTAAGGTTATTTTTGTTGTTCAAGCTTTAAGCTGCCAAGTTAATTATTGGAGTAATTGAAATCAATAAGTTTAAAAACACCATTTTAATGTACTGAAACAATACTCTGTAATAGTTTTTTAAGCTAAATTGCTAATTAATTAATAGAAAAGTGAAAATTTAATTTCGAGGAGTCTGTATTGAAGAAAAAAGTTTTTTCAAAAAAAAAAAAAAACCCAAAAAAACAAGCAACTGGTTTGAAAAAAAAAAGAAGCAAAGCACTTGGTAATTTTACCCTTAAAAAAGTTTCTGCAAAAACCGTAAAATGATTTTTGTTGCTTAAAGGCATAGAGATTACTTTAAAGCACTTAAACTTTCAATGATGCACTCACATTTTTAATTATAATGAAGGATGAAAGTATTAATTTAAAATGCGAGTTAGATAAAATGTTCGTAATTTGTTCTTAAAATGTGCCTTTACGTCAGGTTTGTCCTATAGAGTAGACGCCGCTTAATGTGATCAAAGTACGAGTAAATGCAAGCGATTTAAAAATACTAACAGATTGATTATAATAAACGATAAACAAATCTGATTGGAATGAGGTAAAAGGAAGTTAATTGGAAGTTTAAACAATCTGATGAATAAATGAATTAAAAAATAAGCAAAAAATAAATTAAAAAGCCCTCAGCAGTATTCAAAAATTACACATATAGACACATGCTTTACCAGAAAAGTAAATTCTAATTGACAAAGTTTTTTAAACAATCTGATGAATAAATGAATTAAAAAATAAGCAAAAAATAAATTAAAAAGCCCTCAGCAGTATTCAAAAATTACACATATAGACACATGCTTTACCAGAAAAGTAAATTCTATAAAACGTTGGATGAAACAATGGTTTACGCCAGCGGAAAAGACATAGTGACAGATTTCATTTTGCTACGCATTTATTTTCATTTCGTAGTGGCTTCGTAAAAACGTAAATTTATTATTGGAAAAAAAAAAGTTGCGAGCTATAAAGCAAAATATGTGTTGTCGCATTAAACTATTTGAAGCAAAAATTCAATAACCAATTGAAGCAAGATCTTAAAACAGATCATCTTGAAAAAAAAAAAAAGCGATTTTTTTACACAACAACATAAGAAAATCACCAGTAAAAGACTCAATTCACTATAGCACAAGACAACGTTTTTTCCTGCTTTACTTTGGTCTGATTTCAAATGCTTCCGATTTAAAGTAGAATTTTTTTTTTAAGCGAATCGTTTAGCTTTAAATAAACTGATCATTAGGAGCAGAAGTACGATAAAAGGACATCAGTGGTACTAATTACTACGTAAAAGTATTTGTGTGTCTCTTTTTAACTCTCATATTTCTAAAAAGATGCAAATTAATGTTTCGTTAAGTTTTTGCTGTTTAAAAAATGAAGAAAGCTGTTTGCAAATTACTGTTTTATACAGAGTGCCTGTAAGTAAACAACGCTACTTTAAAGCTGTCTACGACAAAGCCGTATCTCCAAACAACTATGTGTATAACATAATAAAAGGATGGGAATTTGCTTGACAAAAATTAAAGAATAATTCGAAATTTGGTCATCTCAATTCGTTTTTTGTCGGATTTCGTTTTTTTTTTTTTTGTTTATTTCCAAGATTTACTGCCGCATTGAATTTCTCGACGGAAATTAAATTTGAGGTATTGCGGGAATATTTTTTCCGAGAAAAAAAACATTAATTAGTTATTTCAAAAACATTTATCTTGTATGTGCAAAACCAATAAAATGTTTCATCAAAATTAAATAAATGGTGTTTAATTTCCAAAGCAACATATAATAAATCATTACAACGCGCCACTAAAGAAACTGCTTAAGGTATAACTGCGTAGAAAGTTAGAGAACTTGGAGTTATGATGGCAGACTATATAAATATTATATTTTCCAATAATCAATGTAATGTTTTTGTTTTTTGTAAAATTATATCCCCGGGTATTTCTGTAAATGAAATTTCTTCACATTTTGT